>PVIA01006000.1:0-105024 GCA_004024845.1 Tonatia bakeri | reverse complement strand
TCACCTTGGCTAATGTAATTATGATGTGCCTTGGTGTGTTCCTTCTTGGGTCCAACTTCTTTGGGACTCTCTGAGCTTCCTGGACTTCCTGGAAGTCTCTTTCCTTTGCCAGATTGGGGAAGTTCTCCTTTATTATTTGTTCAAATAAGTTTTCCACTTGTTTCTCTTCCTCTTTCCCTTCTGGTACCCCTATAATTCAGATGTTGGAACATTTAAAGATGTCCTGGAGGTTCCTAAGCCTCTCCTCATTTTTTTGAATTCTTGTATCTTCATTCTTTTCTGTTTGATTGTTTCTTTCTTCCTTCTGATCCACTCCATTGATTTGAGTCCCAGTTTCCTTCCCATCACTATTGGTTCCCTGTACATTTTCCTTTATTTCACTTAGCATAGGCTTCATTTTTTCATCTAATTTGTGACCAAATTCAACCAATTCTGTGAGCATCCCAATTACTAGTGTTTTGAACTATGCATCTGATAGGTTGGCTATCTCTTTGTCACTGAGTTGTATTTTTTCTGGAGCTTTGATCTGTTTGAGTCATTTTTTTTTTGTCTTGACACACCTGTTATGTAGTGAGAGGCGGAGCCTTAAGTGTTCACCAGGGCGGGGCAACCCAGTCACGGGGTTGTGATGCTGTATGTGGGGCAGGGGTCCAAGAGGGAACAATGGTGCTTGCTCCTCTCTCTGCTGGATTTCAGTCCCTTCCTCCACTTCCCACAAGCAAATTGGGCCCTTCTGGTGCTGATTGCTGTGTGGGTGGGTTTGTGTAGGTTCTAGGACCCTGTGGGTCTCTTCAACGAGCTCTCCTGTGAGGTTGGGAGTTTCTCCCAGCAACTCAACCCCCGCAGGTGTTTTCAATCAGTGTTTTGAGGCTCTATTTCCTTGTGCTGGGACTGTGATTGCGTTGCGCCCATCCACAATCCACCACCTCACTGGGTCCACCAGCCACTGCTTTGCCGTGAACCTTCTCTGCCCGGCCTCCGGACTCCACCCCAACTACTGGTGTGGATGAATGTGTCTACTTTAACTCCTTGGTTGTCGAACTTCCATACAGTTCAATTTTCTGTCAGTACTGGTTGTTTTTTGCTTTTAAATTGTCGTTGTCCTTATTTTGGTTGTGTGAGGAGGCACAGTGTGTCTACCTACGCCTCCATCTTGGCTGGAAGTTGGCTGTTGAATTTTTAAGTAAGACTATAACAACATTTTTCATCTTCAAAAGTTTTTTCTTGTATTGTTGCTTTTTTATATAGCATTCTGTTCTTGTTTTTTGGATACAATAGTTTCTATTATATATCTAAAGATATTGATATTAATATTCAGATAACTTTGCATTTTTCATCGTTCTTTGGGCCACTATCTTTCCTTCTGTCTTTAGATTGTTTGTCTCTGTCATTCATGTTGAGGAGTTTTCTTATGTGTCTGGTGACCCTTAGCTGTCCAATCATATTTAAGAATAGAACATTATAAAGCTGAGTGAAAACTCTGCATGTATGGTCAGAGACTGATGGTTAGACTTCACTATAGCAGGGTGACTGGTAAACCAGTATTTTTTTAGGGGAAGAAAAAATTTCAGTTTGTATAGGTCTGGGGTGAGGTATCTTGTAGTGTCTGGTCTAGGAAGGTGTATTCCTGGCTGCCAACATTTGGAAAGCAGAAGCAGAGAAGGGAATGGAGGTTTTATAATTTAGTAATTTTCAATTCTTTATGTCCTTTCTTAGCCTCAGCCTCTGCTATACCTGGAATCCTTTCTAATTAATTTTCTTTGGAAAATAACCTCCTCTCTCCAGCTGGGAAGAGGATGTGAGAGTATTGCGTGTGTGTGTGTGTGTGTGTGTGTGTGTGTGTAAGGAGAGAAGTGATCTGGGAGTTAGTCTTGTCTATATTCATACTTTCCACCACTCTTAGTTTTCTAGGTGCAACCCTGTATAGCTCACCCTCCCTTCCGCATTCAGTCTCTGAGAACTTTTGGACACATCTACTGGCTGTGTCACTCTGATCAGCCAAAAGCTTTCCATCTGCCTATCTCCCAAATAGTTGTTCAAATCCTATGTCCACTATTTCTTTTTCCTTTTCTTTTCTTAAAGGAACATACCTTTATTCTTTTGCTATCATTTTGGCAGAGGTTTGTGGGAGGAGAAAAGTACATGTAATTAATTCACTATTTTAACCATAAGCCCCTTAAATTTTTTCTCTACAAACATCAAGGCAAACAAGATTTTACAAGAGCCCTTAAGCCTTAAATTCATTTTCTCCCATCATTTTGCAAAGTAGAAAAACAAATTTACTTTTTGACCTAGTAACATGGATAGAAAATCTAAATAAATGTCTACTATAAAGTGTTTTTCTCTTCAGCTGACAGTACACCTTATGCATACCCTCTATAATATTATTGCATGATTACGTATTTTGAGATTTTTAAAAGAAATGTATAATATTATCAAATAGATTTAAAATGCTACTAGCTTCTGAAAAAAATGTTATACACTTTTAAACAATTTTCTAAGTGAGCCATCAAAGGGTAAAAATAGAAAAAATATTTTAAGTAACTTGATTTTTTTTTCTCCCAATCTTTTCCAGTCTCTCTGGGACCACTTAAACAATTAGTATTGCAAGATTTCAATTTTCAGCATTACTTCAATATACATATATTTATGAAATTTTCATTAGATAATCGCTCCAAGTCATTCTCTTTGCTTGTCATCTTGCTCTGTACCTAAGAGGGAAGTATAGCATGTGTGTAAATACTGATTGCTCTGCTACTTGTTTTGTTATTAAAAATTATTTCAATGAATATTTAGAAATATTACTAATGTATATATAAATGTAGACTATTTTATTTTTTTAAGATTTTATTTATGTATTTTGAGAGAGGAGAATGGAAGGAGAAGATGTGTGAGAGAAACATCAATTGGTTGCCTCTCACACGCTCCAAACTGGAGATGTGGCTGGCAACCCAGGCATGTGCCCTGACTGGGAATCAAACCGATGACTTCTTAGTCAGTTTACAGGGCAACACTCAATTCACCGAGGCACACAAGCCAGGGAAAACTTAGATTCCTCTCTGCTCATAATTGATGGACTGAGACACTTTTAAAGTCAGTTATTTATCTATAATTTAAAATTTCCCAATAGAAGCAGTCTCACAGTTTACAGCAATTTATGGTTATTGACATCATGGCAAAATATTTTTAGAACATATTCTAGAAGATAAGCAAGTTTTTATCTAACGGAAAATATAATCTAGAGTATGATGAGACAAATTAAATATGAAATAATATAAATTGGTAGGAAGAGGAAGGTATGTTCTCAGAAGGAGAAAAGAATTGATAGGCTCCACTATCAGCTGTGAGGATGTGGAAAGGGACTTTCCAAGTTGGTTGCCATTCCTCTGACAGAGAAGGTTATCACTCGAGAAAACACTGAGGATGAGAAGCTGAATGTCCCCATTTTAATATTTGATTATTTCCCTCCCACTCTTTGTGTGAACCAGAAAAATCAAATTAAAGTACACAGAAAATTAAACCATGTGGGCTCTAATCGCGGCCCTGCTTTCTTTGGGCAAGGCAGGTGGGTGAACTATCACTCGCTTTTTTCTTTTCTAAAGTAAGGCCAGCGAATTACACAGTAGCACTTTCAGCACATGCCATACCATAGCCATTCATGTCAAATGAGTCAAGTAAAATGAAACTTAGCCAAAATGAAATGAAGCCACTTCAAAATAAAAAATGGCTTCTTGTTTTCGATAGACCTAAAGCACTACAACAGGACCTGATGATGTTACCAGCACACAACTAGATCACCTGTTATTTTAGAGTGTGAGTTAAGCAAATCTAGCAAGTCCCCAGGCAGTTTAGGGTGCTTTAGACTTAACAAGTAAGTGTTTCAGATTTCAAGATGCTAAAGAAAGTGTGTGTATAATATGATAAACTGCTGACTATAAGACAGGTAAAAGAGAAGTTGTGTTCTGATTAGTAACTATTTCCACCCTTTGGGTTCTTTTCATCATAAAAAGCTGATAATTTATAACATTTTACCTAAAGTTTTGCTTCCAAAGTTGTGATCAAGACCCAAAACATAGAATCAGATGAGTATGTAAAAGGCAGCAAACCAAAGGTTGAAAAATAACATTAAAATACAGTTAGTCAGTGTGAAAGGCTGTGTCTCATCTATATGTATTAGTAAAGCTATGAGTTAAAGACTTGGGGAACAAGGTAACGAAATTTTGAGATTGCACTCCAGTAGATAAAGACACGGTTACAATGAAGTACAGAATTGAGAGTCACATGCAAAGTGTTTTCAGTTTTTTTCTCACTGCAGTGCTAGTTGACTACCTGACGAAGGGTCCTCTCCCCTTCCCCATTCACATAGACACATGCAAAGGGAACACTTGGAAACAGAGTATGGCTTCCAGCAACCCATAAATGCAAAGGGGGTTTCCCAAGAATTGCACTTAGGATTAGAGCAAATCAAGGATGGAGAGTGTCTTAAAAAGAATATCCACAAAGAGGTATCTGACCCTAACCTCATCTGGGGGAGCTGGAGAGAAGAGAAACAAAGACCTAGTTATACAGACACATTAAAACAAACACATGCACAACATTGATAAGCATTTTGCTTAAAGGGAGAAAATAACAGGAAGGGCTGAAAGTCTCCACACAGACTAATCTGTTTGATGAAAACATATTTCCTTTTTTCTTCTGGTCTTCTCTACAAGACAGTGTACAAAGTGTTCATTTGTATTTTCTTTGTTTTTATCCCAAAGCTAAAAGATCAAAGAACTAATAAAACCTCCTTGCTATAGAGGGTCATTACAAAACTAAATGCAGCAATTGAAAGTGGAAAATAGGATGAATGCCAACGAGATGCTTAACGAAGTAACATTCTAGATGTATTCTTTGAAGAACATTTGTAGTCTCGTTTGATTGCTTTAGAGCACGCAGGGCACAGTATGTCCCACGCGAAGCTGACGCTGACTGATGGTTGCGCGCTCCCAACCGGGGCCAAGCCACTTGGAATCGCAAGCATATTTGATAGAGAATTACCTAATATGGTGAAAGTATTCGTGAGTATTTTACATAGAAAAATGATATTAAAAACTTCTCCTTTCTTTCCCCCCTTAGGCCTAATTAAATGTCCAAACGTAAGACATGAGTCTATTCATTTGAAAAATAATTTGAAGCACGATTTTTCCAAGAACTGACAATGTTGGATGGCAAGGTAAGAGATTAGCTTGATATTTCTTATTAGCTACTGAGATCCTTCTTTTTTTGTTCTTTGTCCTTCTGTAGTGCTGACATCCTGAGAATGGGAGCAAATGCACAATATAGAGAGGTAGCCTGGGAAATTGTCGACATTGCTGTATTGATTTATTCAAAAGAGACAGGCTAGTATGCTGATCTTGCATTTCCATGTGACCTGTCAAAATGTGCCATTTGTCTGTCGTAGCCCTGAATCGCAGCATTAGGATCCATGAGGTTTCTTTCTGAAAAAGAAGCAGAACAATCTAGAACTTTGGAAGTGACCGTCCTGCTAGTAGAGCTATGGCTATGTGGCAACACAGAGGAGAAAGACAGAGGTTATTTAGAGTCTCTGACTGAGGTTTTAAGCAATTCTTTTCACTATTTGAAAACTTGGGAGATACAGGTTGTTTTCATTTTGAGGTATAGGGAGTTCTTTCTTAGGGTAATTTAGAGAATAGATTAGAAAACTAGCAAAGTGTGGTGTTCAGATAATGACTCCACTAAAAGGAGGAAAATTATTAAATTATGACATAGGAATGTAAAGATATCTGAGATTAAGTTTAAGCAATTAAACTTGTTAATTATTTTGGACAAATAATTGACCTATTTCACCATAAAATGAAACTGTTTTGAAGTACCATTGAATGTTGTGTTGATGCCAATAGTCTCTTTTTTTTTCTTTTTGCATCAGTGGTGCATGTCACCTTCCTGCAAAGCAACCAGTTTGCAGATCTGGCCAGAGGGAAGATTACTAGGCAACAAAATGAAAAGGAGGCATAAGTCAGCTCAGCTCTCTGAACCCTAGGAAAGGCAACTTCCCTTCCACTCATGAAAGAGGATGATTGTGTTCAGTACCACTTATCCGGTGCCAACAATCTGGTAAGCCTTCTATTCACTGCTACACGAGAGCTACAACAAGGTGACCCAGAGTTAGGGTCCAAGGTCAGGGAAAGGTCACTGCCTGAAAAATGAAACCAGTCAAAAGGAAAGAATCTTAGGAATGGGTGAAGTTAGTCATCCACAAAAGTAGCCCAACCCCAAAAATGGCACAGACAAGCATTTTTTTATGGAATCCAAAGTTTTAACTCTTAAAAAGTCCTGTTGGTCATTGCAAACTGGTCCCAGAATGCTCTGAATTATGATCCTAGGAATCAGCACTTTTGTCACTTAAATTCCTGTGAACTTCTTCCACTCCTTCATCTCTGCTTTCCAGAGTCTTCAGTTCCCCCCTCCCTTCTCTGTCCCTTCTTTCAACCATCATCCCAGCTTCAAAACTAAAGAACAGGCAGGTATGAAGGCACCATCACTCTGTTATTTGAAACCCTCTCTGAAGGACAGTCAGCTTCCCTTCTTCAACATCTTCCTGGTGCCTCCCTGTAAAGGCAGAGTGTCAGATACAGGCCCCATGATGATGTTAGCTAGTCATAGAATCCCATGAATACTCATTTGAAATAAACCTCTTAAAAGTTCAAGGAACCTTGATGTTTACAATATTTATCTGCCCTTTCATAGCTTTTCTTATCTCATTTGATGCATTTGAGTGCTTACAGGGTACCTATTATGAGCAAAGGCTACAGGATGAAGGAACATGGACTCAAGGTTACTTATTTTCAGCTTTCAAATGAACAAACAGGAAAAAAATGATATTTCTCCCCCTGGGTGTCAAAATAAAAATATTTCACAAATAAACCCCCCCCCAAACTGTATCACTTTAAAGATGTGAAAAGAATAAGTGTACTGGAGAAAGGATTTTTATTTTAAATAGAAAGCTAGGTGATGATATGCACAACTAAAATGGTTACTATTCATCTGGCTTCTTTTTCTAAGAAACCCCAAAATCATAAAGTTAGAAAATATTTGATTACTTTTCCTCAATGTGTAGAGGGATGGAGAGAGAGATTTCAAATTCTTTTTGTTTTATATTTGTTGTCAAGAATTCATATAAGAAAGTCAATTTTATACAAAATAACTTCATGAAATTACTTTTAAGAGAGTCAATTTCCATATATCAATTTCAGTGGGTCATATACTATGTTTTAATATAAGCTCCTTAGTTTTATTAGTGCATTATAAATTATTTATCTTGGAAAAATACATTAAAAACAGAATTAGAATGTCTTTGGTTTATATAGCTCACAGAATTAAGTTAAAATAGTATAATATATGTTATACAGAGAGAAATGTAAATGTTGCCTAAAAGAACATTTTTGAGTCAGTTTCACATTAAACATTGAGTAAAGAACTTGACTTATCTTAAAATACAACAAGTCACTACATCACTCTGCTACAAGCAAATGTTTTGTTTGTAAATAAGGATGAACTGACAGTGCTTGAAAGTGTAGTTCATCAAAATCACAACAAGAAACCAAATATTATGAACATGTAAAATTCCATGTTTATTTAATATCCATTACATAGACAGTTCATTGAAACCAGACTTTGTAAAGACAAATAACATTTCTGATGAACATAAACAATATCCTATAGTTGGAATTTATCCTGTATTTTCACATGAATAAAGATGTCATTATGCAAGAGTTTCAGCAATAAAGACCTCGCATAAATTGGCATGGCATCTCTCAATGCTTCAGAGTGGCACCAGCCTCCGTCAGCTGGGGATGAGAGATATTAGCAGCTTTGCATCAAGGAGCTCAGTGATCAGCATGTCTGAACTCAGCTGTCACAGAACCTTTCCCCAGTGTCTGAGTTGGTGTCCAGTGGGGTCTGTGTCAGGGGTACACACCCAGAGCGCACATTCCTAGCACAAAAACAAACAAAAAAAGTAAAGGCAATATGTAAAAATGCTCATTCTAGTCAAGGAGAAGTGTGAGTGTTAATAATACAAATGATTACTATTTTTAGAATTGATCGTTATTTATTAAAGCTTAATATGTACCAGGTCCTATGTTAAGGACTTAATACTTATGACTGTATAAAGTGGTCACAAGATTACTTTAAAATAAGCACTGTAGCTATACTGTATTATAAACAGGGAACCTAAGCTTGACAAAGGTGAAAAAAATCTTAATGTAGTTTCACAGTAAGTAGTAGAACCACAATGCCTTTGTGGCATCAAATACAGCCTAGGAAAAGATAGCAGTCCCTGTGCCTGAAGCTGTGAACAATCTGGTGGCTTCCACAGAGCCATTCACAGCCCTCTTCTGCCTTGTTTTTCTTCATCACGGAGACTGGAAAACTAAAAGTTTTGACATTCTAAAGAGACTGCTTTCTGTCTTATTGATAATATTTTTTTTCAATTTTTATATCCCAAATCACAATACAGTTGTCCTTGCTCCTAGGAATGACCATGTGATAGATTGTGACCAATGAGATATAAGGTGAAGTTGCTAGCTGGAGCTTTACAGAACGTTTTTGAAAGTGGCAGACTCAGTTGTACAGCAGATCTCTGGTTAAGAGAATAAATCTTATGTTAAGTGTTGTAGCCACATGCACACAGAGATAAAGAAAAAGAGACAGATTGTTGATCTCTTCACTCCTCCACCTGTCTTCTTTTTTTAATGTACATTTTATCTTTTTTTATTGATGTTCAAGTACAGTTGTCTCCATTTTCACCCCAACACATCCCCGAGCCCCACCCATCCCCGCCTCCAACCGTCAAACCTACCCCCTTTGGCTTTGTCCATGCGTCCTTTATGCGTGCTCCTTGATGGCCATTCCCCTATTATTCCCCATTATCCCTCTCCCCACTCTCTCTGGTTACTGTCAGTTTGTATTTTATTTCAATGTCTCTGGCTAGATTTTGCTTGTTTGTTTGTTTTGTTGATTAGGTTCCACTTACAGGTGAGATCATATGGTATTTGTCTTTCACCACCTGACTTACTTCACTTAGCATAATGCTCTCCAGTTCCATCCATGCTGTCATGAAGGGTAGGAGCTCCTTTTTTCTTTCTGCTGCATAGTATTCCATTGTGTAAATCTACCATAGTTTTTTTATCCCCTCATTTACTGATGGGCATTTAGGCTGTTCCCAGCACTTGGCTATTGTAAATTGTGAAGCTATGAACATCGGGTGCATAGGTTCTTTTGAATTAGTGTTTCAGGATTCTTAGGGTTTAGTCCCAGCAGTGGAATTGCTGGGTCATTTTTAGTTTTCTGAGGAAATTCCATACTGTTTTCCACAGTGGCTTCACCAGTCTGCATTCCCACCAACAGTGCACCAAGGTTCCCTTTTCTCCACAACCTCACCAGCACTTGTTTGTTGATTTGTTAATGATGGCCATTCTGACCTGTGTGAAGTGGGATCTCATTGTGGTTTTAATTTGCACATCTCTGATGGCTAGTGATGCTGAGCATCTTTTCCTATGTCTCTGAACTCTCTGTATGTCCTCCTTGTAGAAGTATACAGGTTCTTTGCTCATTAATGACTACTAAATGCCTATTAAAACACCAATGACATATTTCACAGATATAGAACAAATGTTTAAAAAATGTATATGGAACGGTAAACAACCCCAAAGAGCCTCAACAATTTTGAGATAGAAGAATAAAGTAGGAGGAATCCACCCTTCTTCTGTATCTATCCTAGATTATTCATCTTCAGATTTATTGATACATAAGAGAAAAAAATCCTTTCTGTTAGGCCTTGTAATCTGGTGCTCATGGCTGACTACATGGTTACCTAAGACTGCTTCCCAGGCCTACTTCATCTCATTGCTCTTTGTTTCATTGTGCTTCGTAGATGTTGCAGTTTGTACACATTGAAAGTTGTGGCAACACTGTGTTGAGCAAGTTTATTAGCACCGTTTTTCCAACAGACTCAGATGATGGTTAGCATTTTTAGCAATAAAGTGTTTTTTATTCAGAAATGTACTTTGTTATTTAGACAAGTTATTGGACAGGTAATAGACTACAGTCTAGTGTAAATATAACTTTTATATGCACTGAAAAATAAAAAAAAATCCTGTGACTCGCTTTATTATGATATTCTCTGTACTACAGTTGCCTAGAACCAAACCCACAATGTCTCTGAGGTATGCTTGTATAAAGTTTTGTGATTTACTGGAAGGGGGAGCAATAATTACTAATATTTGTGAAAATAAAAGGATAAATGACTGAGTTATATATCCTAATTGTGGTACATTCTGTACCCTATTTCTACAAATAAGTTAATGTTGGATGAGTTTCTTTTCATTCAATATGAAACACTAGCACGTCTGAAATAGCTCTCCATTCTTCTCGCTGTAAGTGTGCGGGTTGAAGCATGAGATGAAGCCTTGGGCTATGTGCACACAAAAAAAGGCTATAGCCATCATCAGAGGGTTTCAAAATCTAGAACTGAACCCATTCTTAAGCCCAACAGATAAGGGAAGAAGAAAATCCAGGAGATAAAAGTAAGACATTTTTAGAGAAGGTGGATACTCAGGCTTTTAAACTGTTTTTCTGTTAAATTGAACAAAACCCACTTTCTAACCCTACTCCTCCAGTTAATGATTGAAATCCCATCTTCAGCACTCACTGGGTATGAGATCTTAGATGTGGTTGTTTCCCTCTTTGAGATTAGTAATTTTTTTCAATCATAAAATCAACATTTTGCAAACCATTCCATAGGATAGTTTTTAGGGTTAACAAAAACAACAATTGGGAATTGCCTGGTACCGTACCTGAAAACAGTAAACAGATTTTAATTCTCCCTCACTCAGTTCCCCATCACACATCCCCTTTGACAGAATGATGACTTCAACAACCTCTGGCTAATCTCAGAAAGCCTTTTTTGGCGTTTCTTACTTCGTAGCCCAGTCACCATACAAAGACAACATATATCAGTGAAAGAAACACTGTCTGCTAGGATGTAAGCTTCCTGAATCTAGTAACCATGTCTTAACAATGTTCACATTCCCCAGGAACTTGAGTTTCTAAAGAATTTCTACTTAGGATATATTAACAAAAAAAATTTTTTTGAGCCCATTATATTACCTTTGAATGATTTATCAATCCAAATGAGTCATCTTTTTCAAGGCCCAATTTTGTCAGCCTTTACTATCCGTCAAGCACAGTACTTGAAGACCCATAAAGCAATTGTGAACAAAGGCAAACCCATATTTTGGATGATAGTATGAAAGCATAAAAAAACAAAAACTATCCTACAAAATAGTGGTTGTTTGCTGTGAACTATTCACTAAGCTAGGTACCTTCATACATTGTTCCTAATCTTCACAACTCTGCAAAATGGAGGTCAGCCCCATATTACAGAAAGGAGTACCAAGGGTTAGAACCTTGGCTGTCACTAATTCAGAGAGCTTAACAGAGTCTGACTTCAGATATCTCATATTCCAATGTTTAAGCTCTTTGTCCTCCATATATTGCATCCCAGAAAAGGTGAAGATTATGAATTTCTGGAAAAAAAGAGAAAAAGCCAAAAAACCATGCATCAAGTTTGGTATAAAATAAGGTTTAGGGACTTTAATTATTTAGATCTATAATATCAAATCATTTACTGCAAATAAAAAAAATAATAATGTCCAATATTACTATCTCAACATTCAGAGGTATCTTCACAACATTTCTGTGAGACAAATGTTACTACTTCCTCATATGAACAGATGTTGAAATTCACAGGGAGAAATAGCTTTCCTAAGCAACAGACCTTGGACCCACACTTGGACCCTATTGCTTGGTCCAGAGTTTTTTCCATCATGCTGCCACATTCTGCTCTCCATGAATCTTGGTTTGAATTTTAGTGAAAAAAGGACAAAGAAGGGGATGAGGACATGGGATAATTGCCATCTTTGTCTCTTCCTCCTTCCATTATCTAAAATGTTTTCTGCTGAGCAAGGTTTTGTTGTTGTTGTTGTTGTTTTTTAAACAGTGTGTCTTCTGAGAAGTCGTTCTGATAAAGTATGAATTCAATAAAACAAGTCTTCCCAGTGAGCATGGTTAGGCAAGCATTGGAGTGATTTTCTAAAGGTTTTTAGTTCATGCTTGGTTTTCAGGTGTCCTTTTTCTCCCTCTTAATGTCTGTTTTCAAACAAGCAGTGAGAAATCACTTTAAGAGCTAAAATAGCTCTGGGGTGTTTAACAGGTGCTGGAACTCATGTTTAGGTCACCAGTTCAGATCCAAAGATATATGGTTCTCTTTTCTTCTAACCTGTGACTTCAAGCAGTAAGACCAGACTGATACCTTTAAACTGGTATATTGTACCATAAAGCCTTTCCTTCCCTACTTTGATTTAGATGTGTTGGTAAGGAATCAACTAGGATTGTTACCACTGAGAAGTAGTAGGGCAGTAACCATCATTCATTCCAGTGACACAGTGTGTCTCTTATGCTGTTAGAAGCAGGGCAGTTCAGTATAAGCAACCAGGTGAGGTAAGGTAGCATATATTCCTTTAAAAAAAATCTTTTTGAGTACAGGAAAGGCAGAATTAGGGCAAACAACCGAAAAAGCATCAAGGAGTAGTTGACAAGAAACAGAGATAATGACGATCCATGTTCGGACTAATTAGAAATATCAGAAAGAAGGACCAAATGAGTCAATAACTAAACATGGGAATAAAAAAGAGTCAAATGCCAGGTGTATCAAGTTTGAAAACTAGAGAACCCTGGAAAATAGAAGTAAAGGTCAAAGCCAATGGCAGTTAGTTTAGTACTCTGTTATTCATAATTATCTTTCTGATGATCATAAATGTTAAAAACATTGTGTTCAGGTATTATTAAGGAAATAAGCCTAAATAAGGAAGACTCAATAATATTTCTAGATAATATCCTGGTTACTGGAGTGGACCAAAGACATAAACATTTCCTTCACAACCTAGGACTTGCAAAGTCTTCTTTCCATTTAGCTGGGCTATACTTGACATATTTCTCATTTTATTCCTTCTTGAACTTCTGTTTATTATTATGCAATACTCTATTAGCAAGAGTAAACACTTTTATTTCACTCTTCTCTCTGACAAATGCTTACTAATTTAATTTTCATAATGAACTTCTGAGATAGGATCTATTATTATCTCGTCTTTACAGATGAGGAAACTGGCACAGAGGGGTCCAGCAACTTGCCAAGTTCTTATCAATAGTTATTGCAGTTAATATATTTGATAGTCTTCTGAGAATATGACTCCACTACAAAAGAAGCTATAGGTGTGTTTCCAAGTATTTAGTGGTCCATGAGAGACCTGAAAAAGAAATTGTTTTTTATTAAGAAACTAAAGTATGGAACAGGGAATATAGTCAATAATAACTATGTATGTAGTAACTATGTATGGTATCAGGTAGGTACTAGAGTGATTGGGATGATCACTTTTGTAAGTCATCTAAATGTCTAGCCCCTATGCTGTATACCTGAAACTATATAATATTGTACGTTAACTGTAACTAAAGTTTTTTAAAGTCTCTTAAAAAATAAAAATAAAAAATGTCAAAGTTCATTAATTATTAGTTTTAAAGGAAACTATGATTTAATTCCTAATCTATTTAGGTATACAAATTATATTTTTCAGAAATAAAATGCTATTATCTTATCTACATAATAATTATTATAGAAATATAAACATTTTAATGAGGAATCTAAAAATTATAGTATTTTAGATGGCTTTGTTCTGAACTCTCAGCTAGAGTTAATGGGGCATTGATGTGCGATCACCGACCGGCAGTGACCATGGAACGCTGTGGATGGCTCGTCGGCACACGAGAAATGAACATACACAGAAACAGGCAATTTTCTGTGGAGAAGTAGGGACGGAGGGGCCGCTCTCCAAGTGGAAAGCACCTTGGCTACCCTCTGTAGGGGAGGGCGCTTTGGACACCCTCTCTGGGGGAGGGCATGCGTTTTCCTGTCCCAGCAGACTTTTTATTGGGTTCCTTTGTACAAGAATTCAGGTAAAGCTCATTACTCATTGCAGGGAAGTAAGGATCAAAGGAACTCTGAGAGCCTACTTTGAGTCAGGGTCAAAGAGCTGTAAAACTTTGGGGAACAAACTTACTTCCTCCTTGGACCCTTCTCATTCAACTGAGAGCATTCTAAACAAAGTAGGTTTCACAGGATTTTACATATCCTTTCTTAGGCCTGATCACCCAGGGAACCCACCCTTTGCAGCACAGGGCTACACCACCCTGTCATTGTTTCAGGATTAGGTGGAGCAAGAGGAACTAAGGCAGCCAAGAGATAAGGAGATTTTCTTGCAGATTGAATGAGCACTCAGGCTTTGCTAAAGCCGAAGGGTGAGGGTCCATCATCCTCTTTTTGCCGTAGCCCCCAAAGTCCTTCCTTGGGGGCCTCCACATGATCATGCCTGTCTTAGGTCATTTCCCCCTTGGGGAATCTTACCTGTCATTGGCTAACCGACCAAGCATTGGGGTCCAGGCAGGGTGAAGTAAAAGGAGCAGAAGCAGTGCTCCTGCCAGGGAGATAAGCTTTTGTCTCCTTGCTGGCTTACAGTTCCAAGGTTGTTCCCTCAGCCTTAGCCTAGGTGGGGGTTACAGCTTCTGATACCAGGCACAGCGGTTCCCAACAGGGCATCTCTTTGAGGTATGTCTAGTTTACAAATAACAAAAGACTGCTGTATTTCCACCATCATTTCTGGGCACTGTAAACATTGTTTGTATTAATGGAAATACTAGTTCAGTTGGTGGCATTTTAAACAAGGAAGCAAAACCTGTACTTTGGAGCTGAACATAAACATAATTAGAAAGGTGACAATGAACTAAACTGTATTTATACAAGCATTTGAAATAATAACTTATAAGTCCTGTAGACTCTTTTTCCCCTTTTAAAACAATCATACATGATACCCTATTGGTTTATTTCTTGGCATCTTATTCATGCTGTATATCTTCCTGCTGGATACAAAATCTAGTCATCATTTTCTAAATTAAATTTATCTTTCTTGCTGGGTGCTTAGATAAGGTAAAATCTAAGGACTCCTCAATTTGTTTCATTATTTTCTGAAATCAGAGTTTCAACTAGTGGTAATTAGAATGACAAACTCCTAAACTATATGTCACAGTAGGTGAAGATTTGCATAGATGTGCGTGTGTGTGTGTGTGTGTGTGTGTGGTTCATTCATGTTCAAACCAGACTATTTCACTGGTGACAAAAATTGGGAATAGAGAGTAGTAAATATGCTCTCTCTGTGGGGAAAAAAAAATGAAAATTTAAAATGAGGTGGATGTTCCCTGTATTGCATATTTATTTACCAGTCAAAGTCATAGAAAACCCAAACTCATTTCAGGTTTCTTGAAAAGTAAACTAAAAAATGATTAAGCATCTCTGATAAAAGTATGCATATATGGCTGAAATGCTGACTGTCATAGATGAAAAGAAAAGCAACTTCCTATACTTCCTGAAAAAAAAAAACTATACTCATCAAAAATTATTTCTAAACAATCTACTGAGTAAAGTATGAGCATATTAGCCTGAGGCTTTTCTGAAGTTTTCCTAAAATTTGCACACCTGAAGTTTCCATCTCTGGCCTTTTTAAAAGCATGAACTTTCCATCTGTATATCCCAGACATATGCTATCCAAGAAGACAGCCGCATCAAGTACAGTAGAGTAGTAGTTCTCAAAATGTGAGCCAAAGACTCCTAGAAACCCATGAAAATCTTACATGTGGCCTATGGATGGGCTTTGTATTATGTAGGATAATTAAATATCAGTGGCAATGACCATCTCGTTTTGGCATGAGCAAATAATTTACTTAAGATATATAGCAAAATTGGGTGTCAGCTCATTATTGCCTCATTGAGAAGATTACTAATTCTGATGCTTTACTTGGTTGGGTATGGCTGGAGTATGAGGGGTAGGTAGCATAATAGACGCTTTGGGTCTATTCAAGTAGTCTGAGGATTGAAATATTTTTCTAGTCATGTTCTTGGACAGCCACGTCTTTGGTATCCTGATATTTCTAGATTGCTGAAGGTGTGATAATTTACTGATTTCATATTCAAAAAGAAAAAGTTTACACATTCTAAAGGAGTTAGGTTTCAGATGACTATATGGAGTGCAATTTTCACTGGAATAATTTCTCTTACTTTTGAACTTTAACTATTCCCATTGCTATACTCTGTCCCCAGAGTACGACCTTCTGACTGCCTTTCAGCACATTAACCTATTCCTCCCAATCTCACATGGTAGCACTTTAATGACAGGGATTATCGACTGCTTGCTTGTTCCCCCATCTTCCTCCCCCTCCCTTCTCTCCTTTCCTCCTTCCTTCTTTCCTTCCTTCCTTCCTTCTTCCTAGCACCTAAGAGTCTGCTCCATAGAACCAGTTTCAGTGAATGTATGAAGATACCAAAAAGTAGGTGATGTGCTGTACAATGATACTTGATTACCTAAATGTAAAATTACTCTCTTATAAAGAAAATAAAAAATATAATCCTAATGCTTTTAAAAATGTACAACCACCTCACATTATGACAACATGCCTGCTGATATAAAAGGCCCTTCTGTGACAACCTCAATAACTTGCATAATCATTTGCAAAAAAACAAACAAAAAAAAACACTGTCCTCCATTTTCATATCATTGCCTCCTTGACTTACACATAAAATTCTATATGAATTTTAAAACCTAATCTCAACACCAAGGTTTAGACCTACAAACCTTAGGTTTTACTAACCAATTCCATCCAGTTTTGTAATCACATCTATACTGTAGTCCTCAAGCAGCTTATAACATGCTCTTTTATGCGCACTCATGTTTCAAAGAAACTGACCAATCTGTCACTACGCAAGGCTCCTACTATGCTTACTTCTCGATTGGCACCTTTCTGGCTCACCAAGGTTGTATGGAAGAGGAATACTGTGAAAAGACTAAGTCTGGTCATTGAAGCAGTTAAACAATGTATCAGACAAAAATGATATCACTCTCTTAATAAGTTAAACTTCTTAAGAGACTGAAGGGGAAAAAACATGAACTATGACTTCACATTTCAGTTTTTGAGGTATTTACCTCCTGAACCCAAAGTCTCCAACATTCATACCTCTGCACTTCTGCATGATTGTTCCCTCTATGTGGAATGTTCTTCTTGCCACCTCCTAGATAATGTGCATCTCCCACAGCAGCTTCATGATTTTTACCATATCAGTGATTACAGCCTTTTTGCAATAGTTGCTCTGCTCTATTCACTGCACTAATTTTTACTTAATTTGTGGCTTTAAATGAACTATTGTTATTTTTAACTTAAATAAATGTGCTTTAAAAGGAAGTTTTGTGTCCATCCCATAAATAGATGGTAGCCCAGGAAAATTAGTTCAATGAAAACCACACAGTATTATTAAATTCCAGCTCCACATAGTTGTCTGCTGAAAACTCTGAGCCCGAGGCTTGCCTTCTATTTCTTAAAAAGGAAAAGTGTTAGTGAGTTCTTTGTCAGCACCAGCCTGAAACTTTCTTCTTGATATAATTAGAAGTGTCAAAAAACCTGAAAGGAAGTGAATTTTCTCATTATGTCATTCAATATCGATATGCCTCCTAAAATTATCTTATACACACTAATGGTGTATAGCCCTCAACTTGGGAAACACTGGGTTGAATATTGTCTAAGGCCTCTGCCAGCTGTAAGAGTTTATTATATTGTAAATCACTAATTTCAGTTTACAGATACAAAAAAGGCACAGAGGTCCATTCTTTTCCAAAAAGCTGAGGCACAAACATCTTGTAGGAAGAGCTGACTCCTCTCTATTCTGTGACTCCGAGTAACTTGTTCAGGCATGAAAGGTAATGAGGAGGTGTGAATAAGAGCAGAATGAGATTCAACTGGTCAACTTGATTGGTTGTTGCAAAAGAGCTTTATCTAACAATCAAATTGAAATATGTTGTTGAAGGAGCTGAAACTATTTTTGGCAGAGCTGACAGGCAAATGCTATCAGTTTAACAAAGTAGCTATAAGTTTGGTAAAAATGCTAAACTTACTCAAACATTTTTAACTTGTTCTAACCACCCAGTGACCATTTACACAATGAAAGTAAATGTTTAAAAAACTGATATGAATAGCTCTTCCCATGTATAATTTTTGTTTGTTTTTTTGCTATGAACTTGTACAATTAGACAGAGTAAAACCTGAGTTCAAAAACTTTGCTTCCTCCATCTGTAGAATGCTTCTAGAGTTATACAAATGACCAAAGTTTATCATCTTTTTGTTATCCAGCATGAAGTAAAATGAATAATTAAAGCTGACTCACATAGAAAGTAGCAATAGAAAATTAGTGGAAAAATTCATAGTTATTTTTAGTCTTCTGCAAATATAAGCACCATAATGGCAACTAAGATATCAATAATTTATTTATTTATTTATTTATTTATTTTTAGAGAGGGAAGGGAAGGGGAGAGAGAGAGAGAGAGAGAAACATCAATGTGCGGTTGTTGGGGGCCATGGCCTGCGACCCAGGCATGTGCCCTGACTGGGAATCAAACCTGCGATGCTTTGGTTCGCAGCCTGCACTCAATCCACTGAGCTACACCAGCCAGGGCTGAGATATCAATATTTTTCAATAATCCATTTTATTTGGCCAGAACTCAGAGGAGTTCCATCTATCTGCCTGGAACTTAGAAGGAGTACTTTTCATAGGATTAAAGTTGATGTTAGTCATTTCAGATACTTCCGAATATGAGATAGGTGGCCTACACTCACGAAAAGCAGCCTCAAAAAAATTGCCACCGCACCTGCCACTGTGAGACAGAATTTTCAGTTCACACTAGCCTCTGATGCTCCCTTCTGCCTTTGGCTACTTAATTCCTACTTCACTGTGCTTAGAAAACAAGGAACATGAGCCAGGCCCACAAGTTGCACAGCAAATTACCCACAGTGTCTGCAAAACCAGATGCTGATCTGGAATCTTAAAATTCAGTGGCTTAGCATTTTGGAGAGCAAGGGCCTTGGAACAAGGTTTGGGTTCAGGTTCAGGCTCATCTCTGCCGCTGACTGTGACACTGAGCAACTCCATTATCTTCACCGATTTTCAGTGTCTCCTTCTCTAAAAGAAAGCATGAGGAGGGATTTTTATAAGCCATTTCTTGCTTCAACATCTTACGATTCCAATTCCTTTAGTGTTACAGGGATATTGAGCATTAAAAATGATGCTCGATAATCTCAGACTTTAAAGTAGCAACCCAGTCTTAGAGGTTTTAAAAATAATAGGAAGCATAAACTCCCATTAGCAAGTCATGCACTTTATTAAGGAATTAATTATAGACCCACAATTAGACAGAAAATTGTGTTTTCGATTGGCTGGTTAACTTCACTGACTGCTATATATTGACCTTCAGAAAGTTAAAGAATGGTAGATGTGGACCTAACCATTAAGTAGTTGATCTTCAAACATATCTGTATTATATTTTATTGATTGCACTTCATTTTAATTGTAGTGTGATTAAGATTCTAAAGAGATAACTATTTCCTTTATGTGAGGACCCCAGAGAACAGTAGCTTTGAAACACTTATCACAAAAATAAACACTGACTATTACCCAACAGTTATGCATAAAATGTCTGAGTGACTAGACTAATATAAGCCTTCATGTAAAACCAGTGATTCACACTGAGCTTCACAGGAAGAACATGTTTCCACAGATATGCAGAATATTCCCAACCTGGAAGCCTAGCTGGGAAAATGCGTGCAAACCTTTACTTTTCCACAACAGCTCCATCCTACAACCTCAACCTCAAAGCCAAAAAACTACGTTTTCCAAACATTTTGTCAAAACCACAGGATTACTTTATTTATTTTAAATTTGAACTAAAATTTTATAATTTGTAACCGCACAATTTTTAATTCTAATATTCTTCTCTTTTCCAAGAACAGTATTCTGACTTTAAGAAAAGAGCCCCGACCAGTATGGCTCAGTTGGTTGGTCCACGTCTTGCAAAGCGAAAGGTCACCAGTTTGATTCCTGGTTAGGTAGGGCACATGCCTGGGTTGAGGGTTTTGTCATCCCTGGTTGAGGCGCATAGGAGAGGCAAGGGATCTATGTTTCTCTCTCACATCAATGTTTCTTGCCCTCTCTTTCCCCCTCCCTTCTCCTCACTAAAAATAAATAAACAAAATCTTTTTTAAAAAAGTAGCAGGTAATAGTAATTTCAGTCAGCCAACATCTGTTGAGATTTAGCCACTCTTAATAGATAAGTCATAAACTTCAATAGGAACCTGGCTCAGCTTATCATTTAAGTGATTCCAGCAAAGTGATCTTCAGTTTAGTGGAGTTCCCATCTCCTGATCATTTATTCTGCAAACTATTGGGGCTGACCATGTATATCAGGCACATCATAATCTCCTCATGTAATTTCTTATCAAACTGTATTTTTTCAATGACCCAAATATAAAATATCTAGTGACTCAAGCTTGGAATCATATTTTAGAGGCCTAATATCAGCCCTACAGAGAGAAAAGAAAAGGAAGTGTGAAGCTAGAAACCATAGGAAAGTGTTCTCTGCCTAAGATCAGATTTCCTTCAACTCTGCTCAGACTCCCTTTCCCTGAATTACACACTTTTGCACACCTGATTTTCTTCAGCAAGTGGAGGCAGCACAGCACAGAGTAAGAACACTGCCTTTGAGACCAAATTTGCTTTTGAATCCTCACGTCCCCATTTACTAGATGTGGAACTTAGTAAGTTTGTAAAACCTCTTTAAACCTAAGTTTCTTCTCTGAGTTGGAAATAATAATATCCTACTCAAGGTTGCTGCAGGGATAAAATAAGAAAATGTGAGTACTGCATCTGCAAATGATAAGCACTCAGGAAAGTGTAGCTTCAATTTAATCTTGTCATTAGGAAAGCAGAGAGATGACAGATGAACTAAGATTTATTAAGTTCCAAGTACTCCTTGGGCAAAAAGAGGTTCTAGAAACTACCCTCTTCCCGATCTCTCTCCCCACCCCAACACACCATTTCTTCTTCATGAATGTGAGAACTAATTCTCTAGCTTGGCTTGTGTACCATTTTCCCTTTATCTCTTCTTTCTAAATCCTCATGATTCATTTTAGAAATATCACTGTACATCAACCGTTTTTCCCATTAGCAGGGAAAAAGCACAAAAAAAAAAATAGTAAAGATTCAAGCCATTACCTTAAAGTTATTTATTAGTAGATGTTTCTAAGTGGTGAAATTAATAATGATTTTTGTCCCCTTGACTTATGCTTTTTGTATTTTCCAAATTTCTACATCACCATGTGTTACTTTTATTTTAAAAATGTATTTTTAAAAGCATGTGTGTGTGTGAGTACATAGCTGGAGGAAGTTACTTGTTAAATTCAGTAAAGATGTGGTTGTGGGAGATTGTCCGAAATAACTGGAGCATTCTTGAGTACTAAGAGAAAATTATTTTAGAAAAAACCCAGGACTCAGACTTAGAAGACATTGATTTAAATACTAGTACAATGATTTAGCAGCTATATGACCTTAGTCACTTAACTTTTCTAAGCCTCATTTTTTCATCCATAAAATGGGGTGGTAAGACCTTTCTACAGTTAATGCCTTGAAGACTGAGAATGCATGTTACAAAATGTATAATATATGACACAGAATCAGAGCTCAGATGGCTTCTAACCTGACAAATATCTAAGTGCTTCTTAAAAGAAGAATTAACCAGAAAATTTAGGTTAAAAATTTCTGCACTAATTAGCATTATCTCATGCATTTGAATATTCCATCCATATCTGAAGTGTACCATGGTGAAAACTAAATTTAATGTTTTTCCTCAAAGGCTCCTCCCTAACTAGCTCTTTTTCTTATATTTATTGATAAAATTGATGAAAAGACTCACTATATAGATCCCTAACCTAATAACATCATTTCATTCCAACTTCTGACTTTATAATGTTCAGTCTGTTCCTTAGTCCAATTGAGGTTTCTTCTGAAATACTGCTTTGATCCCACTCTTTTTTGCTCCTTCAGAGTTTCTTAGTCTTGGCACTATTGAAATTTTGGGCTGGGTTATTCTTTGTTGGGGGTAAGAGAGGCTTCCTGTGCATTGTAAGACATTTAACATCATCCCTGACCTCTATTTTGTGACAACTAAAAGTGCCTTAGACATTGCTAAATGTCTCCTGGGAGACAAAAATGTTCCCATCGGAGCACCACTGCTCTACTTTGCTCATGTCCCGTAACAACAGTGCTCTGGGATTACATAAGAGATGACACAATGCTACTAATAGTAATAACGACTTTTTTAATGTTTACCCTCAATTTAGTGATTGAGTTCTAAAATCTTATAATAAGCTTCCAGGGAGTTGTACAAGAGGATTCAGAATACACAGCATTCATATCTCAGATATTCTCTGAATAGGACAGTGGTTCATGCTTGCCTTATTTAAAGGCATTATTTATTATTAAATGAAAAGGTCTCCCTCACCACTAAACCTCACTTTGGAAAGAAGTATTTTTTTAAATGACCTCATTTTAAAATTTTGTTATGTTAATTGCATTCATTATTCATTTTTCATATTTTCTTTTTGTTTGTGTACATTAGACATACACTCATTGTAGTGTAGAAAATGCACTTTGTATTTAAAACTAATGCACACTGATGTGTTCATTGAATGTTAAATAATCAAGTATTATGTGTTTTTTATAGTGCATCAATCCTTAGTAGATTAGTATAGAGCTGTGTAAGAGTGTTTTAATGATGTTTAGGTGAACTAGTTGGGGTTTTACATGTTCTAAGAATACATTTTTATTTTCCCATTTAAAATAATACAATATTTGCTCTTGCTGTGCAAAAATTTACCTTTCTGTGAGTTTCAAAAGTAGGTTAGATTGAAATAATTACGAATGCCTATAGTTACATTACTTGAGCATTTATTGTGTTAGACTTTGTGCTAAGGATGTTGTACACATTATCTCTTTAAAATGAACTACCTCAGCAGGGATACCTAGAAGAAAGAATAGAAAATAGATGTGGAAGAGAGGTAGAAGACTTCATTTCAAGCTTTTTTTAAAGAACTTTTGACAGTCATGGCAACTTATTTTTAAAATTTTTTATTTACTGATTTTAGAGAGACAGGAAGGTAGAGAAAGAGATATTGATTTGTTGTCCCATTTATTAATGCATTCATTGATTGATTTTTGTATGTGCCCTGACCAGGGATCAAACATACAGCCTTGGTAACCAACTGAACTACCTGGGCAGGGCTCGCTTCAAGTTGTTTTTAGAAAGTATGTTCATAATTGTGTCTTTTAATTCTGAGAAGAGATAAAAATCTACCCTGCTCTCATTATAAGGACAAGGTATTCCATTCTCTCACTTTTATATACTCTTCCATTCTCTGAATTCTAGGTTACATTTCAAATATTTACCATTTCATTAAAACTCTACTAGCTATATTCATTCATAGCCTCTTTTGGTGAACCCTGTTGACTTCAGTTTATATCCTCTATGAGTTCTTGATGTTTTAGAAACAATTTTGACCATCTACTCTTCTCAAAATAATTTATTTTCAAATATATATGTCAAACCTAGATTTCTTCTTGCCTGATCTACAGATCCTATATTTAACTATACAATGGACATCACAACTAAGTTGAGTTACAGTCACAACTATAATTCAATTATGCTAAACTGAATTCATCAAGTCTCCCTTACCCGAAATCTGATTTTTCTATCTGTGTTTCCCACTTCAATAAATAATGTCATGATTACCTCCATTTATTGAGTCAGAATTAAGGCATGAGCAGAGCTTTTCTCTCTCACTTATCTCTAATCCCCAATCAATCATCAAATCATGTCAATGCAGTCCTTCTGTAGCCAGTTCTTCAACCTGCCATGTTTCCACCCTACTGCTACCATGTTAGTTTTGACTCTCATAGTCTTTTGACTATTTTATGCAGCAATTTACCAGTTGATGTCCTAGATGGTCAACTAAGTATTAAAATAAACTGTTTATTTTTCTGAATTGACCAAAATGCTATGGGTACACTAATATAGACAAAAAAACAGATGCCTGGGGTAGCTGCAAGATCATGCAGCCCCTGGGTCTGGTGCTGCAAGACTGCAGGAAAAAGGCAGTGAGAACTGGAAAAGAGTAAGTAGGCATCAGGTTCAGGTGGGTCATAGAGGGCAACTAGGTTTAATTACCAGAGGTTGAACAGGAAATGCCGAAGACTGAAGTAAGACCAAAAACCATATGTATAATTTCTTAATTAAAATTTATCAGTACCTGGCTTATTTTATGAGGTGCAAGTCTTCCATCACGAGAAAGGTTGAAAATTGGAATATGAAATAGAGTCGATTTTGTTGTAAAATGAGAAAGAATAAAAGAAGTCAGAGACTGGAATATGGAATATTTATTAGAGCATAAATGAGGTATAATTGACACATTGTAAAATGTACATATTTAAAGTGCACAGTTTGTTTAGTTTTGACAAGCATATGTATCTGTAAAACCATCACCATGATCAAAATTGTGAATATATCCATCATTCCCGAAAGATTCCTTCCACCCCATCACAATGACTTATTCTTAATAATCTCCAGGCCACCACTGGTTTGCTTTCTTTTGGTATAGATTAGTTTGCAATTACTTGATCTTTTTTAATAAACATATCATATGTATTCAAAATAGCATATTTCTTTTAATATTTACTCATGTTGTGCATATCAGTATTTTCTTATATTTTGTTCCTGAATAATATTCCATTATATCTATATAATAAAATTTATTTATTCATTTACTTATTTGAATTATTCCTAGGTTTTTACTATTACAAATAAAGCTGCCATGAACATCTCTATAAAAATCTTTGTATAAACATATATTTTCTTTCCCCTGTGTGAGATATGCATACTTAGGAATGAGTACAATATTTGGGTAACATTATAGGTGTATGTTTAGCTTTTTAAAATACTGCCTAACTGTTTTCAAAATGATTGTTCCAGTCTTCTGCATCCTTACCAATACTTGACATTACTGGTCTTTTTAATTCTATGCATTTTAATGGGTATGCAGTGGTATCCCGTTATAATTTTAACTTAGATATGTCTAATGGCTAGGGACGCTTAGCACATTTCCACATTTATTTGCCATTTTAATATCTACTTTCATAAATTATGTTCTAATAGTTTTCCCATTTTTTAAATTTTTTTGTTTATTTTCTTAAATATGAGCTTTGAGATCAAGTTCTTTACATGTTTAGGACACGGTTTCATTATTAGATATAGGTTTTGCAAATATCTTGATTTTCCCTGTGGTGACTTATTTTTTTCATTCTCTAAACAGTATATTTTGATGAAAAGAAGGTTTTAATGTTAATAAGGTAGTTTTTTAAAAATGGGTTATGCTTTTAACTATCTAAGAATTCTTTGCCAAACCCAAATTTACAAAGATTTTCTCCTGTTTTCTTTATCAAGTTTCTTAAGGATAAGTCTATTATCCAGCATCATTTGCTGAAAATTGTTCCAGCATCATTTGCTGAAAAACTTTAAAAAATAAAATAGTACGAGAACCAAAATAGTAGTGACTATTGAAACCAACCAAGATAACTGACACAGAAACCAGGAAGTAGCAGTGCACGGATTTGTAGAATTCTGCAGAATATCTCATTTCTCATTTAGGCCATTTTTAATGCTTCAGGTCAATATTTCCTGGTTCTCATACAATGGCATCCTAAATGATGTTGTGGCATCTTTCTTGGGATACATGATCTCAAGTAAGGTAAAAGTATTTCAACTGTGTATTAAAGTAGGAGATTATTGGATTGAACCAAAAATGGTCAGTAGAAGGGAATATCTGAATTAGTTATTTGGGGAAAATGTATAATTTATGTCTAATTATATATCTTTGCATCTCCATAACTCAACTGAATTTTAGGATCTCTTAGGCAGAGAACCTTACCTTTATCCCATATCTATCTGTTGCTCCTTATAAAGTCTGCTTAGGCTTCTCCATTGAATAATTTTGCTTACTTTGGAAGAAGATTCTGTATATTTTGTTCTTGTCACTTTATATTGTATTAGAGAAAGAATTGATATGATATGTTGGTCTTTGGACAAAATAATAAACAACACATAAAATAATTAGTTACAGATAAATAATATATATAGCAAAGGATGTCATTTTAGGTAAAGTAAATACATGGAGATTTGAATATTCTAAAATAGTCCAAAAGCTTTCCTTGGACATAGACTAAAATAACATTTTGTTTTTTAATCAACATCAATTTCTTGCAAATAATTCTCAGACTCTGGGTTAAAAAACTACTTTTGCTTAATTTTATATTTTGCAAAACTTGTAGTGAAAATAGATAAAATTATTTATTATCTGCCCAAACATTTTAAATCTATATAAGTAAAAATTTGAGATTATCATATTCTTGAATAACTGATAAATGAAAGCAATACACAAAGTAGAATTTGTAAAGTATATTGATTTTTCTAATTTTTACAAATTTAACCTGATATGGGCAATAAAAAAATGGAGATTTGTGAGGTATGTTTAGCCCTTCATTTTGAAATGTTAAGTACTTTTATTTCTTTGTTCTAACTACAGTCCCTAACTGAATTCATGGGTTCAATTGTCTTCAGGGGTGACTCTGATTTCTCTTTCTAAAGATGAAGAATTATGGAATAGATTAAATGGAATGCTGTATAGTTAAGAGTAATTAATAATGATTATAATAGCCATTAATTAATAAATCCATTCTAATTGTAATTACTTACAATAGTGAATTAGAAAATGACTTTATGTTAATGGATCAATGAGAAAAAAAAGAGGGTCTTTAAGTTTGTAGGAGTGGGTAAGAAAGTTATTAGAGGATAGAGGATAGGGCTCATTAACAATATCATCTAAATGGCTTATCCATAAACATTTTTCACGTATCTTCTGAGAAGACAAGATTTTTTTTTCTGATAAGACTCTCCATGTCCAAATGTTCAAGGCTAACAAACTCTGCCAGTATTTCCTCCAGATTCCATGGCAAAACATCACAAAGAGCAGCTCTTTGACCCTGCATAATGATCTGATCTCCTGTGAGCTAAAAATGTATGTATCTGACAAACCAGCTGGTGATGTCAGGACCTAAAAAACTGAAGGGTCTGAATTGACCCATATGTACCTGGTTGACATTGCTATACCATATCAGTTTCTACTGTTCTATTGTTTCCAGTAAAACCATCTCTCATTTTTATCATACTTTATTGTTTGCAAAGTGATTTCACATACATTAGCATGTTGGGCCCTAAAGAAAATGCAGTGAAATGAATAAGACAGATAAAAAATGTAGATATCCAGAATGTGATCATGTATTATCATAAGTAGGATGCCAATTTCAATCTCCTTTCAGGTGAGGAGTGCAGGAAGGATGAGAAGTTGATCGATCATCTAGACAACAGGAAGTCACAGCTGAACCAAGAGATGATTCTACAGAGAGAATAAATCAGCTTTTTCAGGGATCTTTATCTCCATACCGGAAAGCCCTTTGGATTTTTCTGTCAATAGTCCCTGGTTCCAGGACCTTAAGTACAGGGTTTTCCCTCTGTATATTGACTTACAAACAGCTTATATGGATCCCTTCCCCAATAGTTTGAAGGGGAAGGAGGTGTTCTCATCTCACTAGGTTATCTGGAACATCAGAACTCAGGTGGAGGGGAGGGTCAGTGGTGGGACCTCTTAAGAGACTTTTAAATTCCTTTATCACTGAACTGGTCCTGGTTAAAGCAAAAATCCTGTGTTAAGAGATAGCCAAAGGAAAAGAATCTCACAGACACTATAGAAAGAGATAGTTAACAGTATATCTAGAGAGCTCTTTTAACCTCAAGCACAGTCAAGAAATAGTGAAGGATCTTGCCTAAAGGTCTTCAAGGTTAACACAATGTCTTGGTCACTGACATTAACAAAAGCAGAAAAAATAATCATTGGCTAAACAGTGAAGTGAGAGGAGAGAAGGAAAGAGGGAGGAAAAAAGTGGAAAACAACTGGAGACATGGCCAAAGTATAAAGTTCAACTTCCCTTGGGTTTTTTTTCCATTTTTAAAAAATATCTGGAAAAATTATAATCACAGCTATTATATATAGTTTGAAAACTCAGGAGTTAGCTACATACCTACAGAAGACATGCTACAACTTTGTACCTAAGATCAGTGGCATGTTTTTCTTTCTACTGATCTTAATTTAGAACTCTAACTATGAGACATGAAAATGGATCCTAGCAAAAAGGACATTTTAAAGGACTAAAAAGTACCTAAGTCTCTAAATAAAAATGTTTTCATTAACACATTTTAAATGTTATACCTCTAAAATAAAAATTTAAAAATATAAGAAGATAAAAAACTTTGCATTTCAGATTATGTAAAACACATTGTATTTCTTCATCTAGAAATACATTCTACTTAATAGATCTTGGTTTCAATTTAATTGACACATTTTTTATAAACCCAAAATTTTAAGCATGTTCTTTTAGTAAAATATCATTTCACACATACATATAATTTGCTTCCAGTCTTTTTCCCATATGTTTCTTGACTTTCAGCTTAGCCCTTAAGGTTCTTAAAAATTAGGTAGGGGTAGAGTTTTTTCTGTGTCCCTGAGATGAGCAATGACCTAACTCAAGTTATACAGCTGAAATTTTATTTGTAAGTAAATAAACACACATTTGCTATAATAAAAACAGAACAATAAAAATAACAACCTGGAGTTATGTCAATCCTTTACTCTCTACCACACAGGGCATTTTAATAGGTGACTCAAATAGTCATCCTCCATTTCAGAATAGAGTTGCAATATGATGATTTTGTACTTTATTGTGGATTTTAATAAATTTTTACGGAAGTAGATTGCAACTGATCAGCTCACATAGTGATATCTACCTAAAACAAACAATTTCAGGTAATTTCTGTTCTTTTACTCACAATATCCTGCAATTCACCTCCCTACCCCATTTTTATTACACACTGTAGTAAAAATAGGGAAGGGAAATCTTCAAAGATGTTAAGACAAAACACACAATTGCAAAATTGAAATGCTTGTTGCATGAATCCTATTATCTCTAGAAGACAGTACTTTCAGTTTACCTCTACCTCACAAAATTGTCTGGTAGTTTTCTGACATTGGTTTAGTCACCTGCCCTAAACCACACAGTTTGCAGCACTGCTGAAGATGGAATCTAAAGCTTGTGATGCTCATTTCATTCAGGACTGTATCAATTTTTAACAAGAAGAAATAAAAAATGATTTTGAGTTAAAACAGGATCAGCCAGGGGATAAGAGGGCAATCTCAATTTCCAAATTCTTAATGGTCAGCTGTACACGATCTCAGTTACCTAGATAATTTTGAAACTTACTGGCTAATTTTTTCTTGTTATGGTCTAGCATCCTTTCTAATTGGTTGCTGTATCCATTCTAATTGGTCCGTTTGCTTTAATAACTCTATTGAGGTAAAAAATTAATATTTCTTATTTAACTATAATTTTGAAAGTTTTTTTATACATCGTCATCTGTGAAGCCATCACCATGATCAAGATAATGAATATATCCATCACCTTCAGAAGTTTTTTCATGCTTCTTTGTAATTCCTGCCTCTTGACCCTTCCCCCAGACCACTACTGGTCTGCTTTTTGTCACTAGAGATTAGTTTGAACTTCCTAGACTATAATATGAATGATTTGTACTCTTTTTCTGGACTAGCTTCTTTTACTCTGCATAATTATGTTGAGATTAGTCCATATTGGAAAGTGTATCAATGTTTCATTTGTGTGTGTTGCTGAATAGTATTCCATCATTTGAATATGCCACAGTTTACTTACCTATTCACCTGTTGATGAACTATTGTCTAAATTGGTAGGGTTATTAGAGTTGTGCAGGGTTGGGTTTTAGATAGATGTGCAATTATGATTGCATTTTGCCTATTTTTTAAAGCCTAGTTAGCAGTTCATCATAATGTAACTCTTAAAAGAAGTTATTTAGGTGTCAAAAATGACAAAGCAATTCAGGATTAGTAGGCTATACTACACTTCTCAAAACAATTTAGCCTGTGCCTGTATATTAAAGCTATTGGTCACATCAGTCAGTCAACAAGGTGTTTGAGTGACCAGAATAATCAAGTCAGAAAAAATGGCTTTCATTTTTATTTTATAATTTTGAGAGGTGTTTTAAAAATTAAGAATATTTTTTTAATTTGAAAAATCCATTGATGTTATTCTTTTAATTCGTTGAAGGGTATAGGACCAAAATGGGGCAGATTTCTGATTTCATTGATGAGCACTGTAGAGAAATGCTCATATTTTACAGGTATACCATTATTAATGCCCAATCCTCTAGTCCCTTTTCATGCAGAACTCCCACTGGGAGTACCATATGAAAAAGAAATGTAGGATGAGACCCGATTATTATAATTCACAAGACTAATTATGACTTTGAGTTTGCCTGGATAAGCTAATTCTTTCTGCACCCTGGGATCAGTAAGCACGAAAGTAGTCTCACAAGGATTTCACTGCATTTAACATTACATATATTTATAAATAAATCCAGAGACATTAAACAGCACTTCAGTTCTCCAGTATTTTCTTTGTGTTTTGCTTTTAAAATTATAAAAATTTGAACTAAGAAACACCACAGGTGTAGCTTCACTAAAAAATAAGGCACACACTCACTCCGTATTTTTTGGCCCTGATTCATTTGTTTTAAATAGACTATTTACTTTTATTGGCATCGCTGGTTAAATAAGACTACAGCGGGACATGGGAAAGCAGGATTAAAGGGAACTTGAAAGAAAAGAAAATGACAGACAAACAGGAGTTGGAAGGAAAAGAGAGAACTGAAGGCCTGGTGTAAGATGAAAGACGGGCAGGAGGGGCTCTGCTTAACTTTCATTTTTATTTGTGGAGAACTTTGTGAGTGACATAAAATGATTAGACGTTCTTGAATGATTTGAAATCTGTGTTTGATTGTTTTGGTGTGGTGAATCTCACAAACACTGATTCCAGAGTTTTCTATGATGCCACTATCAACAAATCCTTCCAATAGCCTTTTTTATCCAGTCACCCATTGTACATCTATCTGAGAAGGAGTTTCTTTGTATACTGAGTAATTTCCATGTTGTGAGGTTTCTTGTCTTCAGTTACCTCCAGTTTTATGCTTTAGTCAGAACATTCACATAGCCTTCAGAAAGGAAAACTCAAAGCAATACAGACTTTTGTGCCTTTTACAAAGAATTAGGGCTGTGTGCCCCTACTAATATAGCAATATATTATATAAGGTCAATACCCCTTTTCACACGCCTCTAATACAGATGCATTTTATGAAGTACAACAGCAAACACTGAATCACTCTAGTAGACATATACAAAACAAGTAATTATTGCTAGCTGCATAAAAATATTTATGCAGTTGTGTGATGAAAACCAGTTTTTAGCTAGTTTAAAGAAAGAGAAATTCTACCCCCAAAAAAGTGGAAAAGCTAAATGTTGTGCTCTGGAAAATAAGCCATGCTATAAAACTTCCCAATGCAGCTATCTCATCTAGAAGAGGCACCATACTTTTTTTTTAATAACAGTGCGTTGCAACTGGATGTAATTCAGTATGCTCGTGTACAAGGCACATATAATTACTGCTATTTTCTGTTGACTTTTCTGCCAAAGTGATCATTTTCTCTATTATCAATTTATCTAATATTTTAGCAAGAATACCCCTTATTGTCACTTAATGCTTGCCAGGTAGTCCTTGATTATGATTCAATAGACACCTAGGATCACTTGAGCAGTTCTTATTTGGAGTCAGATATTACAATCATAAATGTTACTGCATATTCTCTGTGTCCAAGATATATAAAGTAGCATTTAGAATCGGGAAAAAAGCTAACAGAGCTTTATTTGTAATGCAGCATATTTTTCTTTACATTATATAGGACACCAATGATATATACATTTCTACAGAAGGTACTTATCTTAAATATCCACAGTGAGTTCCCTCTGCTCTGACATACACCTACACCCCACTGAAACCAAGAGGATTTTGTTTCCTTACTGCTAAGCATGGGTGTTCCGGGCCCTTTAACTAAATCCACCACTATGAATGAACTTAGAGCAGAAACAGCAAGTACAGCTACATTTAGGCTTATATCAGCATTTCCACTGAACACATTTTGAAACTACATTTAAGTAATGTGGAGGTTATGACATGAAGTGACAAAACCCAAGCATGTGAGCTGGATGAAACTATCTTTAGCCAGGCTTCCTGGACCAACGCAGTGAAGTATATGAGCTAAAGAAAGAGGCTCGGCTTTGCCTCTGAATTTTCAGGAAGAGTGAAGGTTCTTTTTAAAGTCTCAGTATTAAGCATATCTTATCTTTACACCATAATGGCATCTGTGGCCAGCATACAAGCCCATGAAGCTTGAGGAAGTTTCCATCTTAATCCTTTCAATTGCATCTTCTGCTTCCTCCTGCCGCCCACAGTTGCTTACTGAACCCCATACCACCCCAGAATGAAAAGAACAAGGCGTCCTTTGAGGCAATTTCTATGTAACTTTTCTGAGCAAAGCTCTGAGATTAGTTTAGTAATTAGGGGCTACAAAAGAAATGGTCAAGACAGAACCCTTAAGTATTTATTTTATAATATGATGACTGATGCAAACAAGTGACAAATATATCTACATTTAGAATATCTGTATACATATACTCTAGCAAAATATAGAAACCTTGGTGCACATACCCAGGGCTCTATATTCATTTTAGCTTAGTTATTATTGCTAATATCTTTGAGACACATCAGTTGTAAATCTATTTTGGTCTCTTCATTTCCTAATCAGTTCTAGAGCTTGGTAGTAAATACACATATTAATGTTATACCTTGCATGTCATTAATAATAAATTATTATATACCTATATACCTATATATATTCTAAATGTTTTAGTAGGCTATTTTTCTCAATAATTTAATGATGTAGTGTGACCAAATATGAATTTTCAAATTTTATATATTGGGGGTTAATAGACATTAAATATTGCTAAATATTTTTCTATTTTGCAAGTCATTTTAAGAAGCAAAGTTTTCTTTTAAAAGTTAGAAAAATATTTGTTGTTAATCTGATTAATTATTTTGTCTTAGAGAATTTAAGTGAGTATTCTGGTTATAAATATTAATAATGGCTCTTTTTTAAAAGTAAATCTACTCATTTGGGAGATAGGGTTTTAAATATAATGTTAAGATTAGTGTGATTAAGTACTTTGAATTCTTAAATATTCATTTTAACCAATGCTAACAAGTCTAAGTTGAATGCTTTCAAAAGTTCTTCTAAAACTATCGTCAGTTTTATTTTGTAAAATTTGCCTCAAAAATTAGTCTACCATTGTGAATGAATTGTGTTTAATAGAGAGATGAAAAAGGGAGGGAGGAGAAATTCAGGAGCAGGAAAATGTCAAGTGAATCAATATGATTAATTAAATTAAATGTGGATTTATAAAACTCATATTCATAATTTACACAATATATTCACAGTGACATTTAAAACATATTTTGAAAATCCCTAAAGTCCTATGTACATGAAGATATTTTTCATGTTTAAGAAATTTTTAAAAACTTTACATAATAGAATTATGTAGCTTTACTGTCAACCACTATATGTCAACAGTTTTTTGACCAAAAAAACCCCAGAAACAATTATATGTGTAAAGTTTTAAAGAAAATTATATGTATTTTTGCTAGTTTCTGAGATGTTTATGCTTTAAGCCAATAGATAATCTTGACTCACAATGTAACCTAAATAGTTTTTCTTATTTTAAATATGTATCAATTTTTTTTTGTATTAACCCCATTAAGTTTACAACTCTCTATGCTGTTCTTTCACTGGATAATTTAATTATTAAACTTAACAGGTCAAATATTTATAAAAACAAAAGTCAATTTTTACAAGTTGTGAAATATGATGTAGAGGAAAGCAATTGGTTCTGAGGTTTCTGAAATACATTGGTTTCTTTAAATTCATATAATACAGGTAAAACTGATAACTTAAACCCACTGTAGAATTAACATTTATGAGTGATAAAAATGACAACAGGATCTTTCACGTGGCACCACACTTAAAATAAGACATTTGGAAGAGTATTCAGACACTACTTAATGGTGTGATTTCTGTGTGAGTCAATTTAACTTAAGAAAAGTAATAGTGTTTAGGTATTAATTCTGTGTTGTTTATGATTGCTTCTTCACAAAAGTCTATTAATGTTAGTGGATTTCTCCTCAATTCTGTGTATTTCATGTTGGTATAAAGCCCTTTATTTCTGCTTTCATGAGAAGTATATTATATTGCTTTCATGAAAATTTAGTCATAGCTCAAGCTATTTTAACAAATGACAACTTTTCCCCCGTAAAATGTTTCTAAGATAAAGATTTTACATCACAGAGAAAATATGGAGAGAAATTGAAAGAATACTTTATTTCCTTCAGTAGCCTGCTATTGATGATCAAACACAAGAAAACAAATGTAATTGGTAGAACAGACCCCAAAGGAAGTTTCAAGTATCTCAAATAGGGGATATTCTTAGTTGTAAATAGCTCAAATTTTTATTTCCAGAACTTAAAGTACATATATCCCCCAATCTTGCTTCTAATTTTAATACTCAGCTTTATCAAAAGTAAACAATTGGTTGTTAAAATAGGAAATCCAGCTAGGTTTGAAGGCTGCTGCCACTTTCCTTTTCCTAGCACTAGTTGATGCCAATAGCTTTTGGAAAAAGAAAGAAAGAAAGGTCTGCTCCTGTGCTGTGTGGAAAGTGAAGGGGCAGAGGGGCATCACTTCAATCTCCTGTCTCTGGTCATTTCTGCCTCTCAAATATCTAGAGAAAAGAGATGCTCTTCATTCACAAAACAAAACAAGAAAATCTCTATAATTATTTTTGGCTCAGATCCATTGAAATTCATTCTCCTGGAAGCGTCTCTGTTTTAGATTAAAACAATGCTTAGAATATTCATTCTCGGCTCTCTTTCATTCTTTCTCACTCACTAACCCTGCATGCCACCCACTCCCAACCCGGGCTCCCCATCCTCCTCCCCCACTCCCCAACCCCTGCCCCATTTTTCCCTTGCTTTCTTATTTCTCAGTCTTGGTTTCTTTTGCTCTCTGTTTCAGCCTTTGATTGTGTTTTTTTCTCAATCATACCAAAGTTAGGCCTCAAAGGTTGTTAACACCAGCCTACAAGTGCCTACTCAAGGTCTCCATGTTCAAGATCGGTTGTTCAAGTTCCATACCCTCTCCCAACGAAGGAATTTCCCCAATTCTGTGTCACTGATCATATCTTATCAATGTCGATTTGTGATCTGATGTTTCCAACTGAAAAATAGATCATAGTCTTATCCTGTTCAGTAACATTGAGGACAAAATTTACTTTTTCTTTCCTCTAGCCCCCTCTTCAATACCCAGTCCTTAAAAGATGCATAAAATTTTCATTGTCCACAGTAGGTGGTAGTTATTGAATTCCAGGTATAAAGTATGGAAAATTATTACTATAAATATAAAAATTCTTTATTTAGTCACTGAAAAAAATTAGTGCACAGAACCAGAATCTAACTATTAAATTTTTTTCTGTCACTAACTTTAACTTTGATTTTTTTCTCCTAAAGGGCACAATTTTTCATCATTTTTCTTTTTTCAAGGCAAAAGGAAATCAGCAAATGGAGAGTATAATTCCTGCTGCAAATAGTTTGTGTATATATTAATAAAAGTTACCTGTGCTTTGAAACATGGGATTCTCTGTCTTGAAACAATGGGTTCATTTGGCCTCCTACTACAAGGCAAAAATTTTATTTATAATGACTTACATTTTGTGGGATTACAATTTCTTATACTATTTAATTCTTAGTAACGTAGACAGAGTTGCTGATAAACCATTTATAGAAAGAGGAAGGTCTGATACCTACTTTCATTAGCATTCATGTTTTTCTATTTCTCACTTTCTAATTGGAATAATTAATTTGTGCTCATTTCAGACTTTTGGTTGTTAGGAGAGGCATCCAACCTTAGTACTTATCACCGGTGGAGTGTGCGTCCTGTCTAGGGGTGCATCCCTGCTCCTTTGAACAATAAATGTTTTGTGTGGATGCAGTAATCACGCAAAAGTAAGTCCTAGCCTTGTTGCCACTGTCTTAATCAGCAAAACAAAATCCTGACTGTTGTCCAGATATGAAATGTATCTGAGATTTCCTATCTGCCCAATAACACTACAGTAATCTTGTAAGCATGTATTTAAAAGAGTTTGGGAGTCTATTTCTAAGACCTCACAAGAACCTTGATTACTGAACTGTATTTAGTTTACCAAATAAGGGGAAAGGGGAAAAAAAAGGAAACCCACACACGCTGCCATTAATTACACTGTAAACATTTAATAAATATTCTTTCTTTCCATCCTTTGCCCTTTTCAAAAGGAAAGGTGGTAATTTACATGTATTATGCCTGTTTCCTCTCATTGTTTTATTTCTTTTCTCTCTGGATTTCTTTTTCCTGTGTAAAAAAGAGGTGGACATGTATGAGAAGACAGAAATGTTTACCTAGTGCATTTTTTTATATAGAAAAACAACCTAGACGCCTTCTATTTTGTCTTCATGACTTTGTTAAACCACTAATTCTGAAAGCTGCATTTTAATTACTAAATATCGTAAAGGGAATACAGTAGGAATACACAACCCGTGATTCTGAGCCAAAGGAAAGGAAGTTTAGGAGCAATGTATGGTTGCAGAAATGGTTATGTTTGAGATCCATATGCATGTTCAACTCACACATTCAGGCAGTGCAATAAAGCAGGGAAAAAACAGCTGATACACAAAAGGGACCGTCTAGACAGTACCCCATCAGTCTGGCTAAATTTGGTGCTGGCATTCCCAATGGGATTGTAATATAATTGTTCTGGTGTCTGCGTTCATTCCCCCTGTCAAACACCATTCCAAATATACATCCTTCTGCCCAGACCCTTTTCCTTCCATAAATATAAAGCCCAAACTATGCCATGCTAGAGGAGGTTGTTAGATGGTCCAACCCCAAGGAAACACCATAATGTAGCAAAACCACGTTGCTTAATTCCTTAAAAAGAAAGGTTCCCCTGTTACTTCCTAACTTCAAATAGAATTAATTTCATTTAGGTTTTAATAATTTAAATTAGAACATGGAAAAATTTAAAACACGAATACAAATAACCTTGAAATGTTGAGCACTTTACGTGAAAGTAAATAGGCCTTTTTACCCCTTTATATTTATTAACCTCTGTTAGAAAATTAACAGAAATCAGAGATGTGAAAGTGTAATGATGGACATGGATCATAAATTCTAATGAAGAAAAAGCTAATGAAAAAATATTAAGCAAAAGCACTGAAAAAATGCAAATTGTGTATTTTCTCTTTCTTGCATTTAAAAATGATATTTTTTCCCTTTAAACATCTTTGTAAATAAAAATTTCTGCTAATGTATATAAGGATGATTTCATATATCTGGCTTTTAAAAAGAGAAACCAGAAATATTTACCCACTAATTTGCAGTAACTGTAAATTAATATTTTTAAAATATTCTGGCATAAGACATCAAGAAAATGAAAAGCACTACTTACAGAGCAAAATACACTAAAAAGTCTATCATTAAAATAAATAATTCACAGATTAACAACAAAAATGCTTATAATCTAAAAACTTGTACAACACATAATTTAAAGCTGTCAGATTCCATTAAAAAAAAAGAAAAAAAAATCAGATTTTAGGATCCCCATATAATATAATAACCAGATACACTTATTTTATTTTATGTTCCAAAGTGTCATTCTGGGTATTGTTTGGTTATTAAAATTGATCAGGAAACCTATTTTTAAAATGTTCTTCTTAACTCCAAGAAAAATTATCTTGGGAAAGTGATTGGGTTATTTGTTTTGTCATATTAATTGTGGGTCTATGTTGGTACATTATATATTGGAGGCAAATAACCCTTTCCTTGATCCTGTACATAAATTTGTCTCCCATCTCTTAGCAGTTTTTAGATACTAGATCAGGATCCTAACTGATGAAGAAATTGGCCCCACCCCCATCATGGACCACTCTAACTAGAGCAAATCCAAAGAAAATACTTCAGACACTAGATTCTGGCTTTATCCAACTTCAGGAGACTGAGAGACAAGCACACCACCCAAACCAGGGCACATGAGAAATGGCTGTTCCAGAAGGAAGCTAGACACAGGGCCTCACTCACATAAAGACAGAGTGAGGGTTACACAGAAAACCACCACCAGAGCCATCAGGAAATGTTCAGATACATTGTCCAGATGTCTTAAAATCTTCACGTGGAAATGAAAGATAAAAGATCATAGCTGTCTAAAATTCTCAAGTGGCAAAATGAGATTGAGAGATTGTGGCCTTCCATTTTTATTTTTAAAAAATAGTAGTGTCATTTTTTTTCCTTCTTTGTGTGAGATTTTCTTCAGACTTTGCACATGGATATGAGAAACACAGTCATTAATAAAAGACAACATAATGATATTTGAGCGGTGTCTGCCTGCAGCTGGGTGGTTTCCTCGTGATTGTTTTTTATTCACTTTATTTTATTTTTTTTACAATATGTACTGGTGGAAAGTGAAAGAAAGGCATGCTGTAGGCCTATTTGAGATAAAACGGTGTAGCAAAATCTGAGTTTTATTCTTGGTTTTCGAACTATTGAATAATATCCTATGAGACCTCTTAGGTCTTAACTGGATTAAAATGAATATATTTGTGCTCTGGCTCTTTTCAGCTAACTCATGTGCATGTGAATTGATGGTGTGCGAGGGAGCGGGTGAGAGCCAGTGTATGTGACATTGGGAGAGGACGCAGGCTCCAGGCTGAGGGTGGCTGTGTGAAGGAGCTTGCACGACAGTGTAGGCTGCCTCCAAAGAGTAAGCGAAATGAAAATTAGCAGGCCTTGGGGTCTGGTGCGTTTTGTTGGGAGCCAGAAGAGAAGCTTAGTTGGGAGATGAGGAGGGAGGATAAGGGTGGTGGGGAAGGGAGGGTGGAGAATGGGGTGTGGCGTGTGTGTGTGTGTGTGTGTGTGTGTGTGTGTGTGTGTTGGCTCTGAGGTTTCAGTTATGGCTGAGCCTCCAGTTTTTGTTTTGTCGGTTCCTGGTGTAAATAGGCTGGAATTTCAGGTTCAGGTTGGAGTGCATGCAAAGGGATCGTGGTTGGAGTTTCTTTTTCTGGCCCTTCCCTTCACTATGGTTGCTGCTCAGAACATTGCTGCTGCTACAGAGGGGGTTTGGGGGGAGCAGCAAAGGATGGGGGTCTGTCTGCAGCTGCCCCTCTCACACTTGAATAAAAGAACTTTTTTTCAGGGGTAGGGAAGCTGTGAATACCTTTCCCAATAAAAGATGAGGCATATTGAAAACTATATTAAATTACCCTGATTAACAATTTAGCCACGAACAGGGGAGCTTTGGGAGATCTCTATAGGCAGGACTGGGGGCTATTCATGCCAGCAGCTAAGAGGTCGAAAGGTTTCTGAAGTTCACAGGCTCAGAGCCTTTGTTATGCTAACAGACAATCTCAAATCAGCTGCCTAGTGGAGTGTGAAATATAAATGATTCCTTGAGAACTTCCAATAAGTTGTCACTCTTGCTCTCCAAATACCAGGACAGGCTGCTAATTTCTAGCAGGCCCTTTTGCAACATTGCTAGCCCTAAATGAATGCCTTTGTAGTTCAAAATAATCTTTTCAAGGGAGCTGTCCTATCATCATAGCCCAAATGCATCTTGGTTTTGACTATTAAATGAAAATCAGGGCTCAGCAGTGCTTGACTTTTCCAAGCAGCCGATGTTTGGGAGAGGTGGTGGCAGCTCTCGTGCACAACAAGTTAGCACCCACTGCAGGAGGGCTAGGGCATTAATAACAGGCCTCTGCCCCAGGAGCTACCCTAACAGTCACCCCCACTCCTTACCCAGGAACAATGCTCTGGGAGAGATTTACGTGGCTTCCCTCAGGCTGGACTACCTTCTTCTTTCAACCACATCAACATTTCTCTGATTTATGGGCCCTCTGTCCAAGAGGAGAGCCAGCTGACTTGCTAGCATCTGACTGGTCACTTCGAAGCATCAACTTTGAAGATGGGCGTATTCATTCTTCAGGGCAAGTGAGGCCAAGGGGAAGAGGGCAAGGTGTATGTCCAGGCCATGCCCTTAGTATCAGATGCCTGTGGATATTATTTTATGGTTTTCCCATAAGAGAGATACAAACATGGCTTATGATCTTGGGTGTGACCTTTCAGCATGTGCAGATGAATGTTCATGAAAAGGGGTCATAAAATCATGTCCAGTTTCAACATGTCCAGAAAAAAGGTCTGGGCTTTCTGAGTCTGAACTGCAATGTTTTCAAATAAGGAAAACCACTTCCAGTTCCAAAAGCCAGGCAAGTTGGGAGAGTGAGAATGAGAATCTGACTGGGAGAGTGTGCCCAAATTAAAAATTCTAGTAGGAAAGAACAAAGCTAATTTAAACAAATAAAAGGAAAACAGGCAAAAGAGAAGCCAGATACCAAAGGAAATTAGAAATCCATCTGTGTCAGTCTTCACAAAGGAAAGAATAATAACTCAATAGTGGTAATTTGGGTCCTAAAAATTTTGATATTTCTGACTCTATGTCCTCAGCCTCTTTACTGAAATACAAACGGGTCCATGATATGACAGAAGTCTCTGCTTTTTCTAAACAGAGAAGATTTGATTTTTGGCAAAGAATAGGAAAAACTCAAATGGACTATGTTTCTTAATATATTTTAGGGTAAGTTTATAAACATATAAAAGCTATGTATTTTAATATACCCTTAGGTAACTTTATCAAGATTGTAGATAGAGCTATGCAGTAAAACAAGGACCTTAATTTTTCTTCATCTACCTCATGCTCTAACTACAATTTAAAAGTATTGCTAACTGCAGTGATTTTTTAAATATTACCTCAAAAATGTTTAAAGGAGTTTATTTTGATTGATATAAAACTGGTTTAAGTAAACACCTTTTCTGCCTTAAATATACTAAGACTGCAACTATATATTCAAAGATTAATTAAGTATAAATAGGAATGGTGCTGCAACTTGTACCAGTTTTGAAATCAGCTAGTTTACATGTTAAATTTTGTTTTTAAAGCCATGATGCAAGTACAACTGTAAGGGACTCTGGGATTTGACTCAGAATTTAGCCATCAGAATAGGAGAGTATTTAGAAATTAGGTAATTATTTGCCTTTCAAATTCTTACTTGTTTCATTCAGTAAAACAATCTGCCAATATTGGCTAGAAAATTTAGTCCCGATTATGGACGTTGAAGGAGTAAAAGTTTGTGGTTTCTTCTGGCCAAATACCAGAATTAGACAATAATTTGTTATTGATCCACTCACACCCTTTTCAGAGGGACTTAGCATTCTGCTTATCCCTTTTTTAGAGATAGCAGAATGATTGGTCTCGAATGCACTTCTAATTATACCCTCAGAAAAAATAATCACACACACAGATAAAGGCAACATGATAGCTAGAAGTTCAACAAATGTGACACAACTTGCTTAAAATTAACTTTTCATCCCCTTTCCATTTTTAAAAATTTAATTAATATTAAACCATAAGTAACTACATGTTATTGACACACGCTGGACATTCAAAGGAGAAACACCTTCCCTGTGCTTCCAAATACTTATTTTACCATTTCCAAGTGTCCTCTCTCTTTCCCGTCTTTAACACATCAAAACAGGGAAGAAAGAGCTTTTGTGTTATAACTACAGAGAAAACATTTGAGAATGTGTCAGTGCTGTGAATACCAGCACCAGTTTGGGGGTTGGTTTGTTTTTCCCCCTGCCGTGGTATTTCTTTTCCCTTTGCTTTTGCAGTCTTTAAACTCTGGCCACTTTGAGAAAAGCAATGGTTGAAATGAAAAGTTAGGACAAGCTGCATTAAACCCGTGTGCTGCCAGAATATGAGCATGATGAAAGCATTGCTGGGACAGTGCAGAGCCAGAGCAGCTCCACACAGAAAATTAAAATAAAATACAAAATAAAAGCTGCTCTTTTGTCCTTCCTCTTCAATACTTAAGATCCTAGAGGAAGGGAATTCCTGTTTACAAAAAACGAGTTTCCAGGATTGCCTTGTCTCCATAGTGGGTGTCTGGGTGTGTGTGTTTGTGTGTGCATGTGAGTGTGTGTTTGGGGAGAAAAGAAAGAATGGGGGAGGAGGAAGGGCAGATAACTTTACTGACATATTAATTCTTTAGATAGCAGTAAATGAATGGTCCAAATAGACATTTGTTTCCCTTAATAGGTTTTGTACAGGTCTCTTACAAGCTGTGGCATATGCTTCATTTATATGTATATTTATTTAGAAGGATAGAGAATAATAGGTGTAGTTTGTCTATAGTCGCAGTTATTATTTAAAGTCCAAAGAGGTTACAACTTTTCTCTACTCCAAACACGAATACAAAGGTCTCTTGTATATGCCTTCTGCATTATGTTGAAGGCCAATTAAAAATAAAGATAATATCCTAACTATCGAGCCTGAGGAGGAGAAAGAAGAAGGCTAAAAGGCAAAATGACTCCAAGATGGCTGCCTCTTCCTTCTTCACCCTCCTTCTGCCTGTTTTCCACATAGAAATTAATGTAATATTTTGTCTAGAAATCACATTGTAGGTCATTTGTAAATGAGGCAGCCTCGAAGGCACCCATATCTGCCTAGAATACTCTCAGGATGTCATCAAGGTATGGAGAGAGATTAAAATGCAAACATTTAAATGTATTTAGATTTGTACATAGTGCCTGGACTCACACACATAAACACTTAAATGTGTGAACAACACACACAGCTGCAAGTGGAATAAAAGATCTAAATTTCTCTTAATTCTCAGGACAGAAGGGCAAAGGAGGGCGCCAGGCTACCACCTTCCTCCCCAAAGGTTCAAAAAGATCCTGTTCGTGGTCTGGATTCGATTTTTTAAAAAAGATATATCTTACTGATGACTCTCTCATTAGGCGGACTTCTGAAGTCTGGGAAGACAAGATTTCCATAAATTATCTCTCTAACTCATCTCATGCTGGTACAAAATGAAAAGCTAAAATTGTTTTTATTTTTTGCATTTTTTCAAAAAAGAGAATAACAAGCTAAACAGCTTCCTGACTAACATGTTAAGGATTAGGATCACTAGTAATTACTGCTATTAATTATAATAAATATATATTCTCAATCGTAAAATCCTACTATAAAGCTAAACTAAAATAATGTGAAGAATAAATAAAAGTATATTTGGGGCTTTATAACAGATTTATAGCAGGTTACTGTGTAGACTGGAGTGCACTAGGCATAGAACAAAGCAAATGGTTTAGTTCCTATAGGAAATATATTAAAAAGAAAAAACCCACAACCCTTTATCTAAAAGCCATCAGGGACAAGCACTCAATACAAGTTAACAAGCAGGAACTGATAAGATAACATTTATATGAGGTCAGAAGTCAAATGCCAGTCAAAGGCTTTTAACCTCTTGGGTCATAAACAGGAATAGTTAAAAGTGAGAGGTAGTTATTTATCGGATTTTAAGGGTACCTGATCATTGCCAGAGAATCCTCGATAATGAAACTAATTAGGATTTATAGAAAAAGAACTTTGTAGCTGTTCAAAGAAAATTAACCTACAAACCCATAATTCTTCAATTGTAGGGAGAAAAAAACAAACAAAACAAATCCTCTTTGGGGTGGGGGGAATAAATATAGCAATTTAAACAGATTTAGCAACAAAAATCTCTCCCAGAAATAATAATTTATAGCTAATGTACATATGGATTAAAATATGGTAAAAGATATATCTTGAAAATTCTGCATTTACAATCTAACAACAAAAATAACCATTACATAATTTATTTCCAATTTTTGTTCTTTTTCTTTTACTCCCCTTCAAACCTCTTAAATTATACAGAATATAACTCCGACATCACAATACTTCTTGCTCTGAAAATGCCATGATTTATAAATTAAAATATACATATACGTATTCTAGTAGCAATTATTTTAAAGCATCGAACTATTGCAACTGCTTAATTAAATTTTTATCCTAATCTACCCAGAGAAACAGATGTCTCTTCTTTTATTTGCTGTCAGAATATTTTTCTTTGTTTTGATTTTTGTCCTTTTTTGTCTTTTTTTAGGTATAGACTCCAAACTCCCAAACAGTTCCTGGTCCCAGAGTCCATGCTGACTTATATTTTCAAAGCACACTATCCCCCTTTTTTGTCTTTTGCAATAAAAGAAAGCAGATCTAGATATTCCTTTCTAGAGAGATAGAGGGATTGTTGTTAGGCCTGCTAAGGCCCACTGTTTCTTTAAACAGAGTCCACAATACACTAGGCGAACATTGTGGATTTAAAATGCTTTTAAATATTTATCAGAAGTATTTTATCATCATATTCAAATGACACCTGGAGTGCACTCACCTTTATTGACAAGCTCTGTTCTGAAAGTCCATTTGCTTCCTTAAAGCCCCCCAAGCAGAACAAGGACTACCCGTTTTCATTCAGTTAATGTTTAGTAAAAAACCAAGCAACCTTAATCAGCATGCTGATTGCATCGTCAACTAACAAATAATTTACTACTCTGAGCATTGCATTCCATTAAAAGCTCATTAAATTTTCTGTTCTCCAATGGGAGGTTTAGCTTTTGAACTGCATGCTTTTGCTTCGAATGATCATTTATTCAATTTTTGCAAAATGTTGTGGTTTTTTTCCTGAAGTATAGGTGAGCATTTCAATACCTATAGACTGCAGACATATGGAAACACAGCCCAGGGTTTGAGAATGTGCCATTTGATTTATAAACTCTGTTTAATAAAAATTCAACATAATCTCGTGTACTCTTAGGAAATCCTAAAATCACTGAGTATATCTGTAGTTATGCCTGACCAAAACAAAGCCTCAGAAATGTGAATACATAATATAAAATGTCAAATTCCTTTTTTAAAGCTTAAATTTTCCTTTTTCACATATTGTAGCTATTGTTATTTTTATTATTTTTATCCTTGTAAACAGCTATTTTCTCCTGATTAAAAAGGAGCATGACACCACAAAGCCTTTACCATATTTGATGCCAAACTTAATATCTCAGTGTGGGGGGGGACATGGGGGTTGGTGGCTAGTTACCCAAAGAAATCTACATCACTTTCTGGGGTTTACTTATTTTTACAAACTCACAAGCCCCTGAATTATTTTAATGCCCAGACCGCTCTAGGAAAGAGTATTATTTTTAATTTAGGGAAATGTAGGAAAATATTGGCCCCCAAATTAATATGCATCTTTGGATTGCTAATTATGCTCATTGCAAATTTGGGTCATTTTGCATGAGTGACTCTAATGCAGCACTGAGATTGCCATGCAGCGCAGTGGATTCCTGATTCCCCGTGCTAATCCTGAACTCGGTGATTGTGTCAGGTGCAGTTCTGTATGCTCTAGCAGCTGGCTCATCCTCATCAATGCAAATAAGGCAACTCCTACAATCAGAGCCTCGCAAGTGTGAGGCCTGATTGCTGAGGGCAGGCTAAAGCACTACACAGACTCTCACTTTCAAATCACGCTAAGTGACAAGACAACTGCAATGTCCCTCCAGTTCAAAATCAACCTTTCGAAAACAAAACAAGAAGAGGATGGATACAAAGAAGAGAAAGCCCCAGTATTTGAGAAATGGACTTGTTTAAATAGGCTTTATTTAGACACAAAGATAATGTAAAATGCATTTCAACAAATAATTCTTTAGCTCCTATTCTGTGCGAGATACTTTGTTTTAAGGGCTGTAGGGGATACAAAGGTGAGGGAGGACAGTCCTCTCTTCAAGGATTTCTACCATTCAACTCCAGAAAATTATAAAGGTTAAGATGATAGAATTATTATTATTTGGCACAGTCACCAAAATCTTTAATGAAAACCATGAAACGCGTTTTTACAGGAATTATTTAAAGATGGCACTATGATACACTCATTCAGAGCAAGAGCTTCAGGTTCAAATCCCAGCTTTGACGTTTACTTGCTCAAGACAGTTCACCTTCCTGCAACCTTAATGCTGTCCCCTGCATGGTGATGACACAAGGCCCTGTCTCACAGGGATCCTAGAAGAGGGCAACTGAGGTTACACATGTGATGTACTCGCCACAGTGGTAAGTGCTGAATAATATCAGCTGGGGTTCATAGTATTTCCTCCTTAACAGATAAAAATGGGGGTAAGGTGCACAGAAATAACAATGTGACACAGTTTGAGAGGTGTTTATTTGATCTGTCTCTAAATTCCCATTTTACCTGTAGCATTTTCCCCATAGAAGGGAAAATACTGTGAGTGTGAAAAAGCCCTGCATCTCTCAGTGGTGCCTGGACAACCCTGGTAACTCAGAACATGAAGGAGAAAACAAGAAATCCTGGTGCTTTCCTTTTCTTCTTTCCCAAACACGTGTGCAGACTTCCCCTGCATTTCAGTCCCACCCTCTTTATTTTACTGCCTAATCTATAAAGGAGGATTAACAGCAGCACGCTGCTTTGGCACAGAGCAGATTCTGGGTGAGGACCTTTAGGTGGAGTTTAATGAATACAATTTGCTAGGGCTGTGAGTGCATATTTTTAGCTACATGCTGGGCTCTAGCATTGGCTCTTGAGACAGATGAACAGACCCTTTGATCAGACTTGGGTGTTGTTCCAAGAAGCACCTTTTTCGGAGAGTAGTTGGGAGGAAATGTCTTCTATTTCTCTTATTCTTAATTTGCACTCTGTAGATTTAGATTCCAGATAACGGGTCCCAATAATTCACATCACAGCTCTGAGATACACCACTGTGGGAAGCAAAGGTACTCCTGGGTAGGATCGGATCAACTTCCTCTCTGAAGACGATGGCTGGTGCTCAGGTGGGAGGTTGCCATCCTTGTCCCTTGGAGAACAAGCTAGAGGTAGTTAACCTTCCCAGGGGAGGCTTGGTCTAAGCAACATCATAGACACCATATCCCCACTGGAGTTACCAAACAATGAAACTGCTTCCTTTGCCAAACACAAAGAATGGTCTGGAGTAGGATATTAGCAAACAGGAAACTACATAAAGAAGATTGGGAGGGACAGAGTGAGAGAGGGCGTGAGAAGGGAGAAAAGAAGGAAGGATGGAAGAAAGGAAGGAAAATTATAGCAAAGAGAAAGCATAGAATAAGATCTCTTTTCTGCTGTAGTTTGCCAGGGAGAGGACAACCACCCATTCTTGTCTTGATTTTAGCAGGGCCATGGCAAGAATGGGAGGTGAAGAAGAAGGGGCTTTTATATAATACAACCAGGGTGCAGATGAGGTGCCAAGTCTTGTGGAAATAGGTGCAACTTTAAGGCCTTGGCAGTGGGAGAGGGTGAGCAAGATGGTGAGTGATTTGATCTCTTCTATTCCTGTTCAGGACCCTCTCCTTCCCTTTCTAATAGGATTAACAGATATTTTCCTAAGCAGAAATCAAAATGTGTCAAATCATCTGAGACAGTCAATTTGTTCACAATGCCCACATTCTTGCATTATGGATGCAGCACTATTCAAAAACAGTTTCATTTCAAGAGATACAATGCAGTGGAGAGGTAAACATTTATCTTCATAATCTTACACTCCTTTCAGACTGCTTAATTTTTCCCAGTGATTTTCCCCTCCTCTTTCACTCCACCCCCAAGCTTAGCTACAAAACATCTAGTACAAAAAAGACATGACTTCCCCAGAGGATTCGGGTCTCAGTGATCCTGATGATGCAATGTGTGCTCTCCATTATTCCTGGGAGCTCCCTGGATATGTTCTGCATCCTGGCTCACAGCTTCCACTGTTCTGTTGCATCACTTACAAATCCTCCTGCAACACCTGCAAAGGCTACCTCCACCCCTTCCTCCCACCTCATCTCTAGTTATCGGGACTCCTTCCCCATCCCACCCCACTCCACCCCCACTCTTTTCTTTTATTGTTATTATTGCTATTATCATTCTCTCCACCAGCACAGCCCTCTGCAGCTTCTCCTTAGGGAGGCATTAAGTTGCCTTCCTTTGTGCTACCTTAAAACTGCTTGTCCTCCTGCAGCTCCCTTTGAACACAAGGACCAGTGTCATCTTTGGAACAATGAATGCAAGTAGTTACAGTGGGAATCCAACTTCACATTGTTGGCATTCCTGAAAATCTTATGCATTTTCATTCCCCCCTCCTCCTTTCTTCTCATTGAGACCCCATAAGATAGCAGCAATTAGAAGCTCTGAAATGAATAGAAACAATAGTTACTGGTATGACTTATTCTTCAGATTTGAATAGTAGACATTTAGGAAGCAGAATAAAGTCTCCATCGTTTTTCCTTTTGCTTACCATCTGTATATTCAGTATACAGGTAGAGATAGTTTCTTTTTTAAAAGTGGATTGCTGACAGTATTTTGTTATAATGTGTTTTATATTGATATATTTTAAGTGCCTATTTAACCATAATGTTCTTTGTGGTTGTGGTGTTAAAATATAATGGATCGGTCTATTCTATCCAGAAAGCCCTACCATTTGCCCATCCCACCTGTTAAAATCCCACCCGTTCTGCAGGATCCCGCTCACACCCTATCTCCACCAGGAAATTGTCCCAGATCCTCCCTGGAGAATTCTTCTCCCTCCCAGTGGCTCCTGTTGTAGGTGTTTATGTCTCTGCTCTGATTGGAGCTGGCTTTTTAAATCTAGTTATCATCGATGTTGGTCTGCACAGCTAGACCATGAGGCTTGGAGGACAAAAAACTGAATGTCTTCCTTTCTGGACCCTCTGCTACTCCCAGGAGAGTGCCTGGCACAGCAGTAATGCAAATAAAATAACATTTAAGGGGTGGCCAAGTAACAGAGCTGTGCTTGGAAACAGATCAATGCGCAGAGAGGCTCTGTCGCCTGAGGATGAATCACGGATGGCCAGCTGGCCTTCTTCAGGGCCAGAGAAAAGCCTACCAGGTCCTCTTTGGGGCCTCCCTGGACTAGGGGGACATAAAGTCGCTCCTGCCCACTTCTCCCACCCCATTTTCACTTCTATTTGACAATGATTTTGAGACTTCCCTACATTAGAATTTTTAATATTTTTTCATCTACATGCTCATCTTTAGTAAATACATAACTAGATGGATTGTGAAGTGAGGGAATTAAAAAGCGCTATCTTATATCGGAATGAATAAATCATTTATATTAGCTCTTCTGTTTCTAGGCTGGTCTGGAATTGGCAACAAATACCAAGCCATCAGTACTGTCTGACATGGAGTATTCATTTATTTGTTGTTTTTTTTAAGTGCTCTGACAAGTTGTTTACTGTGAGCCAAATGTCAATTAGCATTGGCCTGCAAAGGGGTTGCTGAGTTACACGTGTTTGTGTTTAGCCTCCCAGTCATCCTGACTTTTTTGGCTTTTATTTGCATGAGGTATTTATCTTCAAAGACTCACCATCAGCACCACCACAAAAAAAAATCCTATTTAATAATTTAACATTTTCTTTAAACCACACCTTGTTGGCAACCCTATCATTTCAGCATTAAAGTTTTTCTCCTGATAAGGCAAATGACACTTTAGCCTTAGTTAATGTAAAACAAGAAGATGTTAATCTCATTTTCAACGTGTCAGCTCTTCCAGGTAGGGTATTAATACGCAAGATCCCCTGCTGGCAGACTCAACAGAATCTTTCCGGCTGTGAAGTGAAGTCCAAACCTGGTAATTTTTGCTTTCCTTTATTGTATGTTCTCAGGTCTACTTGGTTCCTTGAAAAAGGTATATCAGTAGCTAAATGCATATAAAGAAACAAAGAGATGTTTGCAAACTATTGACTTAACTCTGTACTCAGACATTTGATAGGTTTGTTTTAAATGTTCACACACTACAAACATTTGGGTATGTTTGGTAATAAGTAGCAACAAGGTAAAGCGTATTTAAAAAACACTCTGAGATCTATAATTTTGCATCAGAGTACTCCAGTTCAATGTCACCATTTGCTTTATTCAATTTACTTTATTTAAAACAATAATTGTAAAAAATCAAACAAAGAAAATTATGGACTACGTTGCATGCAGTGTTACAGAATTCCATATCTCACAAGAAAAATTTATATTCTTGAAGTACTTTGAAAGTCAAACTTTTTATTTTTATTTTCTTTAGGGCATAGAGATGAAAGAAAACAAGGTTTTTGTGGTACTAAATTATGTGGACAGTATCAAGAAAATTTGTTTCCTACAGAAATTTGTAGAAGTTTTTGGGATTTGTCGTACTTTGTTCCCACAAACATTAAGGAGAGTTGTTGAAATATCATTTCAAAAGAGGTCAGAGCAAGCAAAAACAAAATTAGTCACACAGTGAATATAAAGGATATTAAAATTAAGCTTTTTTATTTATAAATGATTAATAGTTTTTAAAGAAAATGACATATAGTTTCAATTTGAGGAAGAATAAAATGGACATTTTAATCTCACATAAGAATAAGGTTTTATGTGGTTTTTAAAAATCATGGATAAATAAATTATAGATATCAATGAGCTATTAGTTTATTTGAACTAAAAATACAACAGAAGCAGAAAGAATAAAATAGGAAGCCAACGAAGGCAAATAAAGTAACATTAATGGCGGTGGACAAGCGAAAGGGCTGCAGGGAGGAAGCAGGTGAAGAGTCAGGGACCCTGGGGTGCACCACACCAAGGCTCTCACTGAGCTGAGGATGGTTTTGAGGAGAGAAAGGGTGATGGTGACCCTTGAGAGGTTAATTTTTGAACACATTCTCCCACTTGCTAGTCACTAGCATAGCTTGCTAGTTCTTGTGTTGTGTCTGGGACAAGTATTGTCATTCCCACTCTACCGATGAAGAAACACAGCACAGAGAGACTGAAACTCCCAGTTGGGCAGAATCATGCAAGCCCCAGGCCTGTGATTCTTCTTCTTCTTCCTTTTTGAGTTTAGGATGGGGACTTGAAAACTGTGAAAGGAAGGTAAGAAAGATGAACCAAAAAAATGTGAAACAAAGAAGGAAGAGTCACCGAGGAATTTCAAGCTGTCAAGTTTATCCAGAAAAAGAAGACAGGAAAAAAGTAAGATAAGATTTTTTTTCTCTTATTCCTGTCCAAGTTAATAACATACGGTGCCTCTTTTTATTCATCTCCCGTCTGTACATATTTTCCCACACACCATTCTATAGTTATATAATTCATTTCCTTGCCCACTGGGTCAATACTTTATCATGTTACCAGTCTCTTTTTCTAATAGCTTTTATTCTCCTTGCCAGTGGAAGTGTACCCCCAGAAGAAGGGGATAACAAAAGCAAGGGGGTGGCCAGGAGAGGCCTGGTACGCAGGATCATTGTTAGCGCTACATCTGGATTGTTCCATTTCCTCAGCGGAAATTATTATGCATCTCCCCTGAACCACAAGGCCATGTTAGATTCTGTGCTTAGCTTGTACTTGGAACATGGATAGACTCACTGAAAAATATCACAAGATTAAATTCTAGCATTGTTCATTGCAACCATATAACATGTTTTATCTATCGCATTGTAAATCTCCTTGTGGAAATGTAACAGAGTTATAACCTATATAATTTGTACCATTGACATTTTGATTTTCTTTGAAAACAATTTAATGCAACTTTAATTGAGGTTCTTAAGCCTCACAGGTTAGAAGGTTTAGGATAAGATGTGGAAATAGTGGGAGAAAATAACTTGTCAAAGCTGTTAAATGACTTCTAAGGAATCACACAACTGGATGAGCCTGAGATAGAAATTTGGACTTTGATTCTAGACTCTGCATCCTGCAAATTGCCTTCCAACTGCAATTCAGTCAGTGCTATGTGCTATAGAGAACTGCACTGATATTCCCTGGGGATTGTGGGATTTTTTTAAAAAAATAAGATACAACCCAAACAATTCTAGAAAAAAATCAGAACATTGTTTGGAGGAAGAGAAATTTCTATGTGAAAAAAATCCCCCCAAATCAAACAAAGAACCCACCATGCATTTGTTACTATGAAACAACACAGAAGAGGCTGTAGTAATAAGCAGTGGGGGAGGGGAAAGGGGCCTTATTTCTCTGCCTATCAAAATGAGCAAGAATGTAGGTAGTCAAAGAAAAATATGGACACTAAGGTGGCTTCCTTGCACAAAGCTGCCATTTCCCCATATTCTCCCAGTCAATCAACAAATATTGAGTATCCATTTCCTGTCAGCACTGTATTAGAAACTTGAGAGTGAACAAAGCAGACATAATCCCCACCCTATTGAATTAACTAATTTGGATAACTGTTCTACTTTTAAAATATACACTGCATACTTATCAACTATTCATATTTTAGTATGAATTACTCTAGATGAATATCAATGTCTTGACTCTTCATTTTAGGAGGATGTAAATTAATGATAGCTCAGTTTTATTATTTATGGTGAAGATGCAGGGCAGTCAACAGAGGAAGAAGAGTGAAGAGTGAGAGGCAGTTTTAGAGCATGGAGAGTATTAAAAGGGCATACCAGCAGTGATGCCAGAGTGTAAACTTTGCGGCTACTTCGGGGTTCTAGATATCTAGAGAAACATAGGTAAAAGGATGATGAAGGGAAGCTTTGTCTCCATTTGCCTTAGGTATTTCTTGACCCAGGAATCTGTGACCTTAGAAACTTTATTAGAGAAGTCTGGATATTATCAGCCTTGAGTGATATCTGCAAAATAGCACCTTTAGTCAGCTGTCATGGTGGTAGCTCTAGCCCCAGAAAAAGGAAAAGAACGACTGTTGTATGTTCTTACACTGACTATATCATAAGCCAGATAATCGATAATTGAGGTGGGTTTGGAACAATTTTCTTGACATTTTCAACCAAAGTACCCCTTAACTGGTAGTACGGAAGGATGTTTTAGGTAGGAAAACTCCATCAACAGAATTACACCAGTGGAAGCAGGGCACAGGAGGACTGTTGAGGGTAACTTAAAAGCAGCACGTCTTTAAAATACAGTCATACCTCAGTACTTGTTGGATTCAGAACACGTCAAACCTTGTGCTCATTGCATTTTGATGAGAAAAAAAATGTTTAAACACTCAGCGCTTGCTAAAACTTACATGAGTCACAGTGCTGAACCCCCCCAAGAGAAAATGCTTCATCGCTTGGTTTTCATTGGTTTCAGCACTCCTCTCAAGTTCCAGGAGGAATTAACAATGGGTACTGAGGTACCACTGTAGTGTCGTCCTTTCCTGGAAATTTTAAGATATCGTTATATATTACCTTATGATAAGTCCATGTTTGTTTTACAAGAAAATACTGTTTCAAATGACTTGTTGTCAGTAAAACAGACTCTCTGGGAAGAAATATCATGATTACTCCATTAGCCTCAGCCAGCCTGTGCATGACTGCATGTGGGTGGGTATATCTAGAGGGTTTCACCAAGGAGGATGCTAAATGTGAGGTTTTAGCTGTCTGAGAAGTCACAATGCCAGGATTTAGTTGAACTGAGAGCACTATGAATTCATTTGTAAGGCTGATTGCCTTCCTTGGGATTCCCATCAGTTTCTGGGACCCCACGTTTCCAAGAATTTTTCCGTGATCTATATTGATTGCCAGTAATATGGGTTCAAGTAGTCAGGATAGGTGAAAAATATGGAGCCCAGGTCAGAAAAAAAAAAAAAAAGACCCCAAAACCCAGCATGAAGCACTGGGCATTTGTGGAAAATGGTCTGGGAGAAGCATCCTCGCTAACCTGTTCCCTTATGGACTGTTGACAGAGTTTTGCCCTCTAAAACTTCTTTTACTACCACATAAAACAGGCTGGGTGTGAGACAGGAGGGAGAATACAGAACTCGGTCCGGCTCTGTCGTGATCTAGGTTCCTTCATCCCATCAATGCTTACTGAGTCTGTGGCCAGCATTGTTTGAGACTCTGGGGATACAACAGTGGAGAATGACAGGGTCATAGTGGTAGCCAGAATATTAGCCTCCAATAATATCCATGTCCTATTTTCCAAGAACCTGTAACTCTTACCTTACAAAGGGATTCTGAAAATGTGATTAAGGATATAGACCTTCAGATGGCAGATTAATCAATATTATCTAGGTGGATGTAATCTAAAAACATGGGGTCCTTAAGAAATCTGAGAACCTTTCCAGGTTGGAAAAAGATGAGACAGGAGAAAAAGGACAGTTTTGGACATATGAGGAATGAAGCTACTGTTGCTGTCTTTGACTAAGGAGTGAAAGACTGGCTCAATGAATGCAGACGGCTTCTACAAGCCGGAAAAGGCAAGAAATGGACTATCCCCCAGAACCTCTGGAGATGAACATAGCCCATCTGACTCCTTCATTTTAGCTCATTAACACCTGGGTCAGATTTCTGATCTCTAAAATGGTAAGATAATAAGTTCTGTGTTGTTTTAAATCACTCAATCTATGTTAATTTGTCACACAGCAATAGAAAACTAATAGGCTCCCCATCCTTTTTGTGCATGTATTTTAGTAATGCAATAAATTAAATCTCATACAATAAAAATAAATATATACAACAGGCTATTTGCATATTCTAATAAGACTATGAGAGAAATGAATAAAGTAATATGATGGAAATTATAACAGACACAGTTGAAAATTTTCCAATGCTTTGAGAATGTCTACTGTATGAGTTTGGGTGTTAGGTAAAGACCAGCTCTTCCTATAAGAGTTCCTTCAATCTGTCTCCTTTGCATCTAGAGTAGAACACAGGCATATACCTTGGATTCCACTAAGCAGACACATCCATGTCAGAATTTGAATCAGATGCTACTGATGCAAAAGAATTATAACAGTGGGAAACTGTAATGGGTAATTGTAACCCACCCCACCATTCTTATGACATTGTTCTGCAAATGCTGACTCTGACTAATTGTAGCTTGTAGATGAACAGCGTGTTTGTATAAGAATCCTAGAAACTAACTTTAAAAGATGCAGACTCTGACCCTCAGGCATCCCAGCTCCAGGAGATTTGTTGACCTTTGACCATGGAGCCAAGATGACCTAAAGTCAGGATGACATGAACCCAGGATGACTAAAGCAGGATGACGCACACTAGGCCATCACTTGCCTTATTGCAATGGACTGTGCTCATCTCCATGTAGAGAACTTCTCATCCCCCTCCCTTGATCTTTTTGTTCTGTTCTCCTATGTTCTGTCTTTATAAAAACCTGTTTCCAGTGAGAGGTGGAGATGGGCTTTGAGACATGAGTCCCCTGTCTTCAGTACCAGATGGCTGGCATCTGCAGACAAACCACTTTCCTTTACATCAGCAACTGCCTCTTGAGTCAATTGACTTTTTTAGTGGCAGGCAACTCAACCTGCATTCAGTTACAAAATGATAGTTTAGGTAATTTCTCTTCCTTTCCCTCCCTCCCCTAATAGTAGCTGAAGCTCCAAAGTAATACATGGCACAAAAGAGCCAACTTGTTCTTAGCAACTAGAGTTCATTCTTTCTCAAATCCATTCTGTAACATAGTTTTGGAAGTTAATCTGAGAGTTAACTCAAGCTTAGCTCTCTACCCCTTTGAACAATTCAGTAAACCGCAAAACATCCTTATATTAAACTCTTTTTCTGCTTAACCATCTGGGGTCACCTTTGATTGCTTACAACCAAAAGTCCTGATGGAAATAGACAGTAATTGAAACAGAAGACACCAATTTAGAAAATAGTGGTTGGTTGAGGAGGTCTCTCTGAGAAGGTGATATTTGAACGGGGGCAGGAAGAATGTGAGGGAGTAAGTAACATGAACAGGTAGGGAAAGCTGGAGCTGAAGAAGGCAATGCAAAGCCTCCTATTCAGAGCTGGGGCTTTGACAGAGAGCAAGACAAGATAAGGTTTCTGCCTTGCTATATTTTACCTCCGATGGCAGTGTTTGGACTTTTAAAGGTAGACAAATAATAACATAATTTCTGATAATTATAAGGGTTTCATTTTTGCTTTTTAAGTAAATTCTATTGTGAAGTACATATGATTGGTAGATTAAAAGACAGAAAACAGATCTATAGTTGGATGAATTGTCACAAAGCAGACAAACTTGCAACAAGTTCATGCAGTCATATGACCACCACCACAGCCAAGATATTCCATCCCAACATGCTTACTGCTTTAACTTTCACATTTAGAACTAGGACTCCTCTCGTTACTTACTGTGTATTGTGTAAAGTAGGCATCAAGATTAAACTTTCCATATGAATGTTCAATTGACCTACATCATCAATTAAAAAAAAATCATCCCTTACTGCTTTGCCATGGAGCTGTGTCATGAATCCAAGTCCCAACTATGTAAGTACGATTTCTTGATTCTCTTTTCCACACCATCTGTCATTTGTCTGTTCTTGCACTACTACCAGACTGTATTACTTACTATAGCTTTACAGTAAATCTTGAAATCAGGTAGTATAAGTCTTTCAATTTTGTTCATATTCAGAATTGTCTTGGCTATTCTAAATAACTTGAATTTCCATACAAATTTTAAAATGCTTTTCTCAATTGTTACAAAATAACCAGCTAGGATTTTTACTGGGATTACCCTGAATAGGTAGGTTAATTTAGAAAGAAGTGACATATTTAATTCATAACAATATTTAGTCTTCTAATCCATGAACTGGGTATTGATCTTCACTTATTTTAGCTTTTTAAAGGTTTTTCTCACCCTGGATAGTGTGGCTGAGTGGGTTGAGTGCCAGCCAGTGAACCAAAGGGTTGCCAGTTCAATTCCCAGTTAGGACACATGCCTGGGTTTCAGGCCAGGTTCCCATTTAGGGATGTGCGAGAGGCAACCGAGTCTCTTGCATTGATATTTCTCTCCCTATCTTCCTCCCTTCCTTACCCTCTCTCTAAAAGTAAATAAATAAAAATAAAAAATCTTTTAAAAATATATGAAGATTTTCTCAGTAACCTTCAATGTTTTCATTGCAGAAATCTTAACATATTTTATTAGACTTATTTCTTGCTATTTGATATTTTCTTTTTTTCAGTGTTTTTAATCATCTTTTTATTTTTCAATTACAGTTGACATTCAGTATTATATTAATTTCAGGTGTACATCCCACAGATTAGACATTATATAACTTATTAAGTGACCATCCTGATAAATCTTTCACCCATCTAACACCATACATAGTTATAGGAATGTTATTGATCAGCCCTGGCTGTATTGGGCTCAGTGGACTAAGGGCTAGACAGCGAACCGAAAGGTTGCTGGTTCGATTCCCAGTCTCGGCACATTCCTGGGTTGTGGGCCAGGTCCCTAGCTTGGGGCATGTGAGAGACAATCAATAAATGTTTCTCTCCCTCTCTTTCTCCCTCCCTTCCCCTCTCTAAAAATAAATAAAATATTTATTCATTTATTATATAAAAAGGAGAACATTATTGACTATATTCCCTACACTGTCCTTTACATCCCCATGAATATTCTGTAACAACAAGTTTTTACTCTTTTTTAAAGTATATTTTATTGATTATGCTATTACAGTTTTCACAGTTTTCCCCCTATATCGTCCCTCTGCCCTGCACCCCCCAACCCTCCAGCATTGTCCCCTTAGTTCATGTCCATGGCTTGTACACATAAGTTCCTTGATTTCTCTATTTCCTATACCATTCTTAATTTCACCCTGTCTATTTTATTCCTACCAATTGTTTTTTAAGTATTTTTCATTGATTATGCTACTACAGTTTTTTCTATTTTTCCCTATTTATCCCACCTCCACCCTGCCCTGAAATCCTTCAGCATCCCCCACACCTTAGTTCATGTCCATGGGTTGTACATATAAGTTCTTTGAGTCCTCTGTCTCCTATACCGTTTTGTGTCTCTCCCTGTCTATTTTATGCCTACTAATCATGCTTCTTCTTCCTTATACCTTCCCCCTGCCATTCCTCCCTTCCCCTTCCCCACCTAAATCCCTCCGTGTGACCTCCATTTCTCTGATTCTGTTCCTGTTCTGGTTGTTTGCTTAGTTTTTGTTTTTGTTTTTGTATTCTGTTCTTTTAGGTTCATTTGTCAATAGTCGTGAATTTGTTGTCATTTTACTGTTCATATTTTTTATCTTCTTTTTCTTAGATTAATCTCTTTAAGGTATCATATAATAATGGCTTGGTGATAATGAACTCCTTTAACTAGACCTTATCTGAAAACACTTTATCTGCCCTTCCATTCTAAATGAAAGCTTTTCTGGATAGATTAATCTTGGATGTAGGTCCTTGCCTTTCATGACTTCAAATACTTCTTTCCAGCCTCTTCTTGACTATAAGGTTTATTTGGAGAAATCAGCTGACAGTCTTATGGGCACTCCTTTGTAGGTAACTGTCTCCTTTCCTCTTGCTGCTTTTAAGATTCTCTCTTTGCCTTTAATTTTGGGTAACTTAATGATAATGTGCCTTGGTGTGTTCCTCTTTGGGTCCAACTTCTTTGGGCTCTCTGGACTTCCTGGACTTCCTGGAAGTCTATTTCCTTCACCAGATTGGGGAAGTTTTCCTTCATTATTTGTTCAAATAAGTTTTCAATTTCTTGCTGTTCTTCTCCTTCTGACACCCCTATGATTTGGATATTGGAACTTTTCAAGTTGTCCAAAAGGTTCCTAAGTCTCTCTTCACTTTTGTGGATTCTTGTTTCTTCCTTTTCTTCTGAATGGATGTTTATTTCTTTCTTTTGTTCAAATCATTGATTTGAGTCCTGGTTTCCTTCCTGTCACTTTTGGTTCCCTGAATATTTTGCTTTATTTCACTATGGGTGTCCTTCATTTGTTTTTTCATTTTTCAACCCAGCTCAGTCAAATCTGTGAACATTTTGATTACCAGGGCTTTAAATTCTCCATCAGACAGTTTGGCAATTTCCTCATCACTTAGTTCTGAGGTTCTGTTCTGTCCTTTCATTTGGGCCATATTTCTTTGTCTTGGCACAGCTGATAGGTTGTAAGGGGGCGGGGCCTTATGTTTTCACTTGGGCAGGGCAACGGTCCTTGCTACACTTCCTTCTGCTCCTGACCATTGATTTGAGTCCCGGTTTCCTTCCCTTCACTGTTGGTTCCCTGTACATTTTCCTTTTTTCACTTTTCATAGTCCTCACTTTTTCCTCTATTTTGTGATCATACTTAACCATTTCTGTGAGCATCCTGATTACCAGTGTTTTGAACTCTGCATCTGATAGGTTGACTATCTCTTCATTGCTTAGTTATATTTTTTTCTGGAGTTTTGATCTGTTCTTTCATTTGGGCCATTTTTTTTTTTTTTGTCTCAGTGCACCTGTTACATGGTAAGGGGTAGAGCCTTAGGTATTCACCAGGGTGGGTCAACCCCATGGCACTATATATGGGGGAGGGGTCCAAGAGGGAACAATGCTGCTTGCTCAGCTTTCAGTTGGCTTTCAGTCACTTCCTGCACTACCCACAAGCAAATTGGGTCCTTCTGGTGCTGATTCCTAGGTAGGTGATTTTGTATACATTCTAGGACCTTGTGGGTCTCTCCAGTGAACTCTCCCATGAGACTTGGAATTTCTCCTACTGCCTCAACCCCTACAGGATTTTTTCAGTCAGAGATTTTTTGGCTTTATTTCCCCATGCTGGAACTCTGGGTTGTGTGGTCTGTCTCACTCCCAAGTTGTTCCTTCCTGTTTATCTGCACAAATGTGAGACTGCCTGCTCTGCCAGTCACTGCCTTGCCTCAAGTCCTTTCCACCCTGGCTGCCCATCTCTGCTGCTCCTACAGATCTGGATGAATGTTTCTTCTTTAACTCCTTGATTGTTGGATTTTCATATAGTATTATTTTCTGGCAGTTCTGTTTTTTTTTTTTTTTTTTTTAATTTGTTGTTGTCCTTCTTTTGGTTGTGTGAGGAGGCAAAGTGTGTCTACCTATGCCTGCATCTTGGTCCCCCAAATTTTTACTTCTTATCTCTTCACTTTTTTCACTTGTCTTCCAACCCTTTTCCCATTTGGCAACAGTCAAAATATTCTCTGTGTGTATGTGGTCTGTCCAGAAGGTGTCCAGCCATGTAATATGAAGAATTGGGACGTTTATTGAAGAAGATACAAGATACAAGAAACATCATCCCTAGGAACAATACCTCAGTCTCCTTCAAAGTGTGTACCTTGGAACCTCATGTACTTCTCCCAATCACCATCAGCTGCCCTATAGTATTTTCCTGAATCTCATCAATGATCAAAATCTGTTTGATTTCTTTTTTCTTTTCTTTCATTTAATCTTTATTATATTATTTCCATTACCATCTAGTATCTTTACACCACCCTCCCCCCAGCAATCACCATATTGTTGTCCCTGTCCATGAGTCCCTTTATCTTTTTGCTCAATCCGTCCACCCCCACCTCCCTCAAACTAGCTGTCATCCTTCTCTCTATTTATGAGTCTGCCCCTACTTTCCTTGTTAATTCAGTTTGTTCTAGGGTTCTACACATGAATGAAATCATACAGTATTTGTCTTTCTCTGACTGGCTTATTATAGTATAATGTTCTCTAGGCCCATCTATACTATTGCAAAGGGTACAATTTTCTTCTTTTTTTTTATGGCCAAGTAGTATTTCATTGTGTAAATGTCCCATAGTTGTTTTATCCACTCAGCTACTGATGGACACTTGGGCTGCTTCTATATTGAAATCTCTTCCCTTTCAAAGGTGATTTTAGTCTTAGGAAAAGCCAAAAGTCTCAGGGTGCCAAATCTGGACAATAGAGGGCTGAGTCACCTGGGCAATTTGATGTTTTGCCAAAAAAGCTCTGCATGAGAAGTGATGCATGAATAGGTTGATTGTCATGATAAAGCTGCCAATCATTAGTTGCCCATAGCTGTAGCCTTCTGAATCATCCAAATGGTTTCTGCAGAGGAATTTTCAAGCTTAATGCAAAATTTGATGCAGATTTGTTGCTCTACTCATTCACTCATTTTGAATGTGACAGCTGCACAATACACATGCTCAGTCAATGGTGTCTACTGTCCCCACTGACTAGTATAGTGAAGTCATCATTGTTCACATGTGCATGTCCCAGGCCACTCCCCATGGCTGCCAGGTAACATTGATATCATACAAATTATTCTTGTTATGTTAACAATGGCTGGACTTTTGCTGACAGACCTTGTGTATGAGTCTGTTTCTGTTCTGCTTGTCTGTTAATTTTGTTTTTTAGATTCAATTGTTGATAGATATGTATTTATTGGCATTTTATCATTCATATATTTGTTTTCTTTTTTTTTTAAAGATACCAACATTTCATATAATACTAGTTTGGTGATGATGAACTCCTTTAGCTTTTTTCTTGTCTAGGAAGCTCTTTATATGTCCTTCAAGTCATATGTAGAGTAACCTTGGTTGTCAGTCTTTGCTTTACATCACTTTGAATATTCCTTGACAATCCCTTCTGGCATGCGAAGTTTAGTTAAGAAATCAACTGACTGTCTTATGGTGTAATTGTAGGTAATTAACTGCTTTCCTCTTGCTGCTTTTAAGATTCTCTCTTTGTCTTTAACCTTTGCATTTTAATTATGATGTGTCTTGGTGTGGGCCTCTTTGGGTTCATCTTTTTGGAACTCTTTGCACTTCGTGGATTTGTATGTCTATTTTATTTTCTTCACCAGTTAGCAAACTGTTATGTCATTTTTTCAAATAGGTTTTCAACTTCTTGTTTTCTCTTCTCCTCCCACACCTCCACCCATGATGCAAATGTAAAAGTTTCCCAGAGGCCTCTTACACTATCATCATTTTGTTTTGTTTTGTTTTTCTTTTTACTGTTCTGATAGGTTTTGTTTCTTTGTTTTATATATATATATATATTTTGGGGTCTTTTTCTCTTTTATATTCCAAATTGCCATGTTGATTCTTGGTTTTATCTACTGTATTGTAGTTTCCCTGTGAATTCTTCCTCATTTTATTTAGTATATCCTTTATTTCTGACTAGTTCTTCTTTTTGGTTTACATGTCCTTTTTTATACTGTTTAAGTTCCCACTAAGTTCATTGACCATCCTTATAATCAGTGTTTTGAGCTCTGCATTTAGTAGATTGCTTGTCTCCATTTTGTTTAGTTCTTCTTCTAGAGTTTTGTTTGTTCTTTCATTCTAGAATGTTTCTTTTTCTTCTCATTTTGGCAGCCTTCCAGCATTTGTTTCTATTAATTAGGTAGAGCTGCTAGGTCTCCTTGGCTTGGTAGATTGGCCTTATGTAGTGGTGATCAGTAGGATCCAGTGGCATAGCCTCACTGATCACCCAAGTTGGGTACTACAGGTGTTCCCCTTGTATGGGCTGAGTACACCTTCATTTTGTAGTTGAGACTTGATCACTGTTGGCACATCAATGGGAAGGATTTACCCCTAGGTCAATCAGCTGCAAGGACTGGCAGTGACTACCAATCATTGTGGAGAATCAGTTGTGCAGGGGCCCACCCCACAGAGCAGGACTTACTTCAGCTGGGCTGTGGTGGCCACTGAGTCTTCCTCTTGAGTGTTTTGCTTTTTGGAGGTCTTTGGATGGTGCTTCAATGTGGTCTGAAGCTGTCTTCCTTGTGCATTGGTTCTGGAGCCTCCTGGGAAGTGTAGGCCAAGGTCAGCTGCCATATGCAGTCTGCCCAGGACCACCTGGCATGAACTACAAAGGGATGTGCAGATGGCTGCTACTTGTGCTTGGCTTGGAGTGCCCAGGCGAGGCCAAGCTGTGAGCCAAGACTGGCTGCTGCTAGTGCCAGGCCTGAGGCCACTTAGTGAGAGGTACAGCACATGCTGAGATCAGATGCTGCTTGTTTGAGAGATTTTAGAAAAGTCTAAAGCATGAGTGAAGAGTGGCTGTTCGTATGGAAAAGTCATTGGAAAAAGCTTGGGTGGGCTCACCATTTAGGTGAGGCAAGGTCTCAGGGAATCACCAGGGTGGGTATGATAGTGTGAACCATGTTGATGGAGACTTAGATATGGCACCTACCTGCTAGTTCTGTGTGGAAAGGTCTCAGAAAAGGAACAAAGGCCTCTTCCATCACTTTTGTCTGACAGAAAGCTTTCCCTCCCCAGATCTCATCCTCATGCCAGACAATTCAGTTTTTTCCCATGTGTTTCTGGTGCTTTTTGAACTGTTGCCTCAGTGCTGGAGCTCAGAGACAGTGAGTCCAAGTAAGTGTGTGCATAGGACTTTCAAGAAGTACTGCCTGCAATTCCAACATTTATCCCCTCAGTCACAATTCCTGCTTGTTTTTATAGCTAGAAGTTATGGGAACTTCTCTTCCTGGCACTGGGACCCTGAGCTTGAGGGCCTGTATGGGCCTGGGACCCCTCACTCCTCAGGGGTCCTCTACAGCTGAGATATCACTCCCAATTTTTATCAGCAACACATGGGTGTGGGATCAGCCTTCTCTGTCTCCACCCCTCCTACCTGTCTCACAGTAACTTCTTCTTTAAATCTCTAGTTGTAGGACTTTCATTTAGCTATATTTCAAGTGGTCCTGCATGATGGTTGATCTCTAGTTGTAATTTTGAAGTTAGATTGTTATAAGTGTTATAAAGAAAATGAAATGTAGAGTTATAGGTTATAGGTAAGGGACAGTTTTGGATAAAGTGGGCAGGAAAGCCTTCTCTGAAGCGATGACATTACTCAGAGACATAAGCAATTTATAACTTAGAGGAAATGACCAAGGACACTATTGGGACACATTGAGCAGGGAGTGAATTTCATAAGGGTTCTTAAAAATATAAACAAATATTGCCAGGGTTACAAATGTTGAATGAATTTAACAAATGTTAAAACGCCCAGAGAGACAAAACTTTTTAATGACAACTGTGATCTTGTTGAAGATGTTCTCAACCTTAAGCTTACCAGATACATCTTCAGGTAGATGATTCCTTACATTATGAACATTTTTTCAACTATGAATTGGCTTAACTATTATTTTGAATAGTTGCTATGTGAACAAGTTCCAAAAATATAAAGAAAACAAAGGCAATGTTGGTTCTTCATCACTTGTCAGAAGCTCTTCTGGTTTGATGGACTAGACTGTCAACAATGGAATAAAACTAGTGCTAACAGAAACCTCAGCCTCAAGCAACAGTATTCCAAAATAATCTATCTGCAGGTGGAAGTTGCTAGTTTTATGTGAGCATGAAAAATTAATTCTCAATGAAAAGGCATTTGCTCCTTTCACAGCTCACATATTTATTGACAAATAAATGTTCTTTATCTCCCCAGAGGAAAGACCCATTCTCTAAAATTGTTTAATCAATTTACTGACCTGAGCCAAAGCTTTGGTCAGGGCTGGGGGATGAATGTACTTCTTCAGATAGATCCCAGAAAAGATAAGGCAAGCGGGTTTTTGCTATGCTTGTTTTTCAGTAGGGCAGTTATCTGGAACCAAAAAATTTTCCCAATAAAATGTAAAGAGACTTACTGGCAAATATGACAAATTAAATACATACATCTACTTTTACTTTCTTCCCAAAACCCCAGACATGGCAGTAAGAGAGATTTTTAGGAGCCACAAACTAATGAAGACAAAGAAAACAGAATAGAACAAAACAAACAAACCAGTAAACAAACAATCTAGAGACAAGAAAAATAAGTGAATTAGGGGTCAGGAGGACTTCATGGACCTGAGAATACAGAAGGCAGCAAAGGGGAAAGAAAGGAATCAACTAGATTTTACAGCAGAGATTGGCAGCAGTAGATATCTTTGAAAATGGGGCTGAGGGAGGTGGGTAAATTAGGAGGATCTGCTGAGAGTTTAAAAAGCAATCAGATCCGTGAAAGATATTCCCAACCCCCAGCACCCAGGAAGCCTCCTCTCCTTCCTTATCCAATTTCTCCAACCCTGGCAGAAGGCTGGAGACCCAGTCTGTGGGGAAGGTGAAACACAGGATCTCTTGGCTGGGTAGAAGCTGAAGGTGAGAATACTGAAAGCAGGAAAATAAGTAAAAATATGTATGCTAAATGCTGAAAACCCTAGCCTTTTTTATCTATCTACCTTCCAGAATAGTAGTTGACAGACTTCTACTCATGGCCAGGAGATTTCTACTCAAGACTTCTACTCAAGATCCTTCCCCATACAGTCTGCCCAGCACAAAAGAAAAACTTTCAGGATACTGCCATACGAGGCTTCCCAAATGAATAGTCCAGCCAGATCACCCTAAACTGCTGGACAAGCCACTTCCCCACTTCCAGACAAACACTCTTACACACACACACACATGATTATTGTCTTCATCGTTTGAGAGAAATCTCCAATTTAAAAAATAAAGAAACTAAAATCAAGCTACACATAAAAGCAATTTGGAGGAAATACAAGTCGTACATAGAGAATAAAAATCCAAATATCAAAATAAAATATAAACACATTATTAGTATCCTCAGAAGTGTTGTAAGGAAAAAGATATTACAGCTATTAAACAAGAATAGGATGCTATAACAAGTTGGAATTCAGAGGACAAAATAAGCTGACAGAATTTTAAAATATATACAGTAGTGGGCAAAAGTAGATTTATAATTTTTCTTGTGGAAAAGTGCATAATACAAGAATAAAGTCTGTTTGACATACTCACAATTGTAAACCTACTTTTGCTCACTCCTGTGTATGATAGTAGAAATGAAAAACATATTATAAAAATTAGAAGATAAAACATTCTGAGGATTTCTCAGAAAGTTGAACAGAAAAACATGGAAAAAAGATAACTAGCCCAGAAAACTCAAAATCCAAATCAAACAAAAACCAAATAATGGTGGTGGAGGGAAGAAATGTATTAGTCTTCTATTGCTGCATAACAAACTATCACAAATGTACCACCTTAAGACAACATAGTACATTTATTATCCCACAATTTCCATGACCCAGGAGTCCACATACCTTTAGCTGTGTCCCCTAGTCAAGATCTCACAAAGTTGCAATGAAGGAGTCAGCTTGGGCTGTTGTCTCCTCGGAAACTCAAGGTCCTATTCTAAGCTCATGTGCTGTTTTTTTCTTTTTATGTTTTTTTTTGTATTTTTTGGAGGAATTTATTTATATATAGCTTCAAAACTCATGGTAGCTTGCTTTTTCAAGGTGAGCAGCAGAGAAACCTTTTATGTCTAGACCCTCTGTTAAAAGTTTTACCTGCCAAGTTAGGCCCACCCAGGATAATCTCTTTTTTCATTAACTTAAAGTCAACTGATTAAGAATATATGTTTCTTTTTCAAAATCTCTTCACCTTGGCAATATGACATTATATAATCATAGACATGCTGTTTCATCCCATTTGTTATATTCTGTTGGTTAGAAGCAAGTTAAAAGTCATATCGACACTCAAGAGGCGGGGAATTCTGTAAAGGCATGTATACCATGGAGTGGGAATCATAGAAACCAACTTAAAATTCTGCCTATCACAGGACTGGAGTAAATTACTAGACCTATAATATAAGACAATTATTTCAGACCTGAAACACATGATTTTCCAGAATGATGGAATCCCCTGAATGCCAGAAAAATTATGAGGACAACCCAAACTAGACTTTCAGAAAAGTGTACCAGAAAAGGCAGGAGACTGCCATTTCTGTATGACGAGGCTTATAAATCTATCTTACATTTTGAACTGTACATCAGTAACTGACAAAAATACATAGTAAGTACAAATGGAAATAATTATTTAAAGCAATTATATAATATTTTACTTTTCATACTAGATACATAGACAATTTTATTTAATTTAATAAGTTTACTCTAAAGCCATGTTCATTTTGTTGTTGTGTTTTAAAATCAAGTTCACCAGAAACACCAAACAAATGTTTTCTTTCAAAGCTATTCCCTTAAGAAATTAGACATTTAGTCCAAAGTTGTTACAAGTACCTGAAATATTTTTAGAACTGTTTAGAATTTTGAAGTCTGTGGAAAATTTTAAAAAAATAACATCAAAGGTGTCAATTTATGGATTTAATATTTTAAAAGAAGCAGAAATCACTGGGAATCACATTGGTTCTGAGCTGGCTAAAACTATTTTGGTAAAAATCAAGGTATAAAAATAAACTAAGACAAGTTATTTTTTTGAATGGCTTAAAAATTAGCTGTTAAGGTGACTTGCAAAAAGGAAAAGGCTTTCAAAAATATTTGTCTTTGAGGTATAATTACTACAATATGGGAATGAGGCTACATTTTTAGGAAGATGCTCCCGCTGAGTCAAGGATATTCTTCATGAAGCACACATACAAAAATGTATATTAGAAAGCACTACTCAACCATAAAAAAACAAACAAAAAAAAACCTTTTGTGACAGTATAGATGGACCTGGAGAACATTAAGTTAAGTGAAATAAGCCAGTCAGAGAAAGACAAATACCATATAATTTTAATAATATGTGGAATCTAATAAACAAACTGAACAAGCAAAACAGAGACAGACTTATAGATGGAGAACAGGGGACAGCTATTGGGGGGATGGAAGTGGGTGGAGGGACTGAACAAAAAGGAAATAGGACTCATGGTCATAGACAACAGTGTGGTGATTGTTAGGGGAAGTGGGATACAAGAGGACTAAATGGTAATGGAAAAAATATAATAAAAATTAAAAAAAAGAAAATTACAGTAGTGATTTTAGGGAGAAACTGCCAAATGGGATAATATTGCTCCCATGTGGTAGATTGTCCTCTCTGGTATAAATCCAAGTAGGACTGACCCCCTCACTGAAGCTAGCAGAGCACCTTACATAACTGACTTTTTTTCTACTCTCAATGAAGAGATATGACTAGAAGTAAACCTATCATTTGCATGAACTTCTTTACCTGTTCCTAGATAAGTTATCTAAAATAAGTGGGATAATTGTTGCCTCACGAACTGTGTGGTATTGCTGCATTGATGAATTCAGGTATGTTTTCCTTTCTTCATTGTTGAATGACATGGCTAATGTGGTATCCAAGTCTTTCAATCTTTCTCAGCAATGATTAACTGAAATTCACCAATAGAGGGCCTCTGCTGCACTCTGGTTGATTTTGACCTCATTCTCAACTATGGGGACTTTGTGGGCATCCCGCTCTCTTCTCCACCGGGTAAACTTTTCCAGGCTTAAGAGAATATTCCTTAGTGTAAAGGACACTGCTAGCTGTCCACTGTTCTCCTTTGGTCTTGTGCAAAAAGAAAGACTACACTTCACATTTCATCATGCAGATATATGCCATGTGCTTTCCCCTTGTGCCATCTGAATGCATATAATGAGGAGGCACTAGAAGATGGTAGAACCAGAAGTTGGAAGGAGATTGGGGTCCTGCATGACTGCATGTTGTCATCCACCCACTGTTGTCCCTGCCAATGTGAGCAGCTACCCTGGATTGTTTATAGATATAGACATAGACATAGACATAGACATAGACATAGACATAGACATAGACATAGACATAGTTACATATTTTTGAAGCAAATTGAGGTTATTCTTTAAGCAAGTTTGAGAGTCTCTTTGTACTATAGCCTAGCCTGCACTAACTAATACATAGGCTTTCATCTAGAATAAGGGACTTGATTTCTGACCCTTGAGAGTATATATACGAACATACACACACACACACACACACACACACCTTTTAGAATCTTAGATACTGGGTCCAAAAACTACATTTTTTTTCTGTTCCAAAATTTTCACTTTCTTCCCATCCCTATCCTAGAAATCAAGGCACAGAGACTACCTACCTCTACTTTTTAAAAGACAATGACAGACTTATGATTCTAGAAATGACTGCCAGCCTCACTCTTATTTTTCCTGTTGCAAGTCACTTGTTTAGTTCTTACTCCAGGTTTACCTTTTTTAATTTTCAGGTAAGATGTATTTTTCTATGCCTTTGTATAACCTTAAATTGTACATTCTTAATCAAAATTATTCAACTCTGAGGTGTGTGGTAGACAATGGTGGTGCTGATGCTAGCTTTTATTTGCCTGCAAGGATTAGTTTTTTTAAATTTTCAAAAACTTTTTGTAAACTGCTTGTTAAATATAGTCATTATTAAAAGTTAAGTCATATAGACTTTCAATTAATTAAGTCTCATTTAAAATAAGAATAATAGGACTTTCAGCCAAGATGGAGGTGTAGATAGATATACTTCACTTCCTCACACAACCAAAAGAAGGACAACCACCAATTTAAAAACAAAAAACAACCAGAACTGCCAGAAAATCAAATTGTATGGAAGTATGACAACCAAAGAGTTAAAGAAAAAATATTCATCCAGACCAGTAGAAGAGGCAGAGACAGGCAACCAGGACAGAGAAGACATGAGTCAAGGCAGCGGCTGGGGAACTGTGCAGGTGAGGTGGTGGCTAGTGGGCCAGGTGGTCCCACATTTGTGTGTAGATAAATCCGGAGGAACAACTGGGGAGTGAGGTGGATCTCACAACCCAGGGTTTCAGTGTGGGGAAATAAAGCCTCAGAACTTCTGGCTGTAAAAACCTGTGTGTGTTGCAGCAACAGGCAAAACTCCCAGTTTCACAGAGTTCATTGGAGGTATCCATGGGGTCTTAGAATGTACACAAACCCACCCACCTGGGAATCAGCAACAGAAGGGCCCAATTCACTTCTGGGTAGTAGAGGAAGTGACTGAAAGTATGCCGAGAGCCTAACAATTGGCACTCTTCCCTCTTGGACCCCTCCCCCACATATAGTGTCACAACACAGTGACCTGGGTTGCCTCACCATAGCAAAGACCTAAGGCTATACCTCTTAGAACGTAACAGGTGCAATGAGACAAAGAAATATGGCCCAAATGAAAGAACAGATCAAAACTCCAGAAAAAGAACTAAGTGATGAGATTATAGCCAACCTATCGGATGCAGATTTCAAAACACTAGTAATCAGGATGCCCACAAAAATGACTAAGTATGGACACAAAATAAGGGAAAAAGTGAAGGCTATACAAAGTGACATAAATAAAAATATACATAGAACCAACAGTGAAGAGAAGGAAACTGGGACTTAAATCAATGATTTGGAACAGAAGGAAAAAATAAATGTCCAAGCAAAACAGAATGAAGAAACAAGAATTCAAAAAAATGAGGAGAGGCTTAGGAATCTCTGGGACAACTTTAAACATTCCAACATCTGAATCATAGGCATGCCAGAAAGAGAAGAAGAAAAAGAGCAAGAAATTGAAAACTTATTTGAAAAAATAATGAAAGAAAACATCCCCAATCTGGTGAAGGAAATAGACATGCAAGTCCAGGAAGCTCAGAGGGTCCCAAAGAAGTTGAATCCAAGGAGGAACACACCAAGATGCATCATGATTACATTACCCAAAATTAAAGAGAAGGAGAGAATCTTAAAAGCAGCAAGAGAAAAGGAGAGAGTTAACTACAAAGGAGTTCCTATAAGACTATCAGCAGATTTCTTAAAAGAAACCTTACAGGTAAGAAGGGGCTGGAAAGAAGTATTCAAAGTCCTGAAAGACAAGGACCTACATCCAAGATTACTCTGTCCATCAGAGCTATCATTTAGAATGGAAGGGCAGATAAAGTGCTTCCCAGATAAGGTCAAGTTAAAGGAGGGCTTCATCATCACCAAGCCCTTATTGTATGAAATGTTAAAGGGACTTATCTAAGAAAAAGAAGAAGACCAAAACTATGAATAGTAAAATGATAACAAACTTACAACCATCAACAACTGAACATAAAAAACAAAAAGAAACTAAGCAAACAACTAGAATAGGAGCAAATTCACAGATTCACAGAAATGCAGATCACATGGAGGGTTATCAGGAGGGAGGAAGGGTGGAGAATGGGGGAAAAGGTACAGGGAATAAGAAGTATAATTTGTAGGTAAACAATAGGCAGAGAGAGATTAAGAATAGCATAGAAAATCGAGTCCTGGCTCGCGTGGCTCAGTGGATTGAATGCTGGACTGCAAACCAAAGGATCACTTGTTCAATTCCCAGTCAGAGCACATTCGTGGGTTGTGGGGGCACATGAGAGGCAGCCACACATTGATGTTTCTTTCCCTCTCTTTCTCCTTCCCTTCCCTTCTCTCTATAAATAAATAAACAAATGAATAAATAAAATCTTTTAGAAAGAGAGAGAAATGGAGAAGCCAAAGAACTCATACATTCAATGCATGGACATGAGCTAATGGGAGGAATGCTGGAGGGAGTGGGGGTGTAGGGTAGAGGAGGATAAAAGGGAGAAAATAAATGGGACAACTGTAATAGCATAATCAATAAAATATACTTAAAAATAAAATAAGAATAATAAACACTAAGAATTACTTCCTAATTATTTTATTCACTACCTTTCATTATTCTCTATACCCTGTAAGTTATTTATGTCTGTTGCAGCTTTCTAGTGGCAATGGTATATAATGCTTTGATAGCACAGATCTCTTCCCAGCAAACAATGTTATGTCGATAGCTTGAAACTGGCTTTGGTTGGAGTCTTTTATACCATGCAATTTGCCAAATAGTATAAATGAGATGATTTGTTTTTTGAGACTCAGTTGTTAATCATTTACCAGCTCACCAGTAGGAAACATTCAAATAAAATTTCTATCCTTCAGAGATGGAAGAACCCCTTTAAGCTGGAGCTTTCTACTTGAAATATGCAAAAATAGGAATACCTGCTTGCTTTAGGTTTAGCTGATACAGCTCGTCTAGTTGATAAGTGATTTCAAAGTGAAAGATATACTTAGAATTATATTTTAATGAACAAACAAAAAACGCCAATGATCCAGTGCATTTCTATCCAAGAAATAAGAGTAGGCTATAATTTCAGGAACACATGACAGAAATATAAATAACATAAATATGTAAAGTAATATATTGAATATTATCAGAAGAAAAGAGCACATTCACTAGGAAGTTGGTTAAGTAGGCCTTGTAGGCAGCAAAGAAGAAAAGGTTAAGAAGCCTGTGTGCCAACAGATTTGCCCTGATCAGTGCAGTGTCTTTTTAAAATGGAAATGAGATCCTGAGGTAAGAGATTAGCAGGCAACAAGAAAACAAATAATGTCATTAAATAACTCCACTTCAAAAAGGAATAAGAACTTGTAGGGAGGGACAGAGTGCAGAGAAGAAAGTAGGGGAGAAGCAGAAGATGGTCAGTCCGTAAGGCCAAATGAAATGTGGAAATTCAATCCGAGGTTACCTAAACTGCTCACTCCTCAGAGTCCCCATACCTTCAGTAAACAACCATGTAAATGGAGTCATATTTTTGTTGTTTTATTTTTTTCTTTCTTCCAGAATCCATGTTTTCTACATATATATAAATGTCTTATTTTGGAATAGTTTCAGATTTAGAGAAAAATTGTGAAAATAGTACAGTTTCCATATGTAACATAGCCAGTGTTCTCTATTACTAACATTTTACATCAATATGGTAGATTCCATACAATTAATGGACAGATATTGATACAGTATTATAACAAAAGTCCATATATAATTACTATTCCCTTCATTTTTTTTAATTGGTGAGAGAGAGAGAGACAGAGATTGCTGTGTTGTTCCACTTATTTATGCATTCACTGGTTTGCTTCTTGTATGTGCCCTGACCAGGGATTGAACCTGCAAGCTTGTTGTATCAGGACGATGCTTTAACTGAATGATCTACCGAGCCAAGGCCATTCCCTTAGTTTTTAATCTCCTGTCATTTTGTTTGTTTGTTTGTTTCTGTTTCAGGATTCTATTCAGGATCCCCCATTACATTCTGTTGTCATGTCTCCTTAGGTTCTTGTTGGTTGCGACAGTTTTTAGCCTTTCCTTCTTTTTGATGACATTGACAGTTTTGTGGAGTACTGGTCAAGTGCTGTGTAGAAGGTCCTTCAATTGAGATTTGATGTTTTTCTCACACTTGGACAGAGATTACTGGTTTGGGCAGGAAAACCACAGAACTAAAGTGTCATTCTCAAGATATTATATAAAGGCTACATACTGTTTATATGACTTATCCCTATTGATGCTAACCTTGATCATCTGGCTGAGGTTTTGTTTTTCCACTCAAAAATTACTCTTTTCCCCATTTCCATGCTGTACTGTTTGTAAGGAAGTCACTATACATGGCCCACACTGAAGAAGTTGGCACTATAATCTGCTTTCTTGAAGGATGAATATCAACAGAGATTATGTGGAACTTTTCTGCACAGAAGATTTACCTACCTATTTTTATGTCTATTTATTATATACTTTGGGTTACAATAACACTATTATATTTATGTGGTTGCTCACATAAATATTTTCAGTTTGGCTATTGGGAATTCTTTCAGTTAACTCCTGTTTGGTTTTGCTCTTGTTTTATGAGCACTTCCTCACTTTCTAGCACTTTAAGATACTCCAGACTCATTTTGTGTATTTCTTGACCAAGTCCCAGAATCGGTCGTTTCTCCAAGTAGTCCTGGTGCCTTTATTGGAGAATTATATTAAAAAAAAGATGTGAGGATTAGGTGTGCTCATTTCTGCTTGGAGTGTCTTTACTTTTAGGTCTGCTCAGCTGACACAGCAAGGAAACACGTGTGTGCCCACTACAAATATGTATAACTACATCTATGTGTATCCCATCTGTATCTATATTAAACTAAGCATGAGTTTTTATCAAAGTTTCCAGCTCTAATCCATTATAATATGGATTATTCTAGTCTTCTCTTTGCCAATCTGGAACCTCCTGCTACAACAGTGAGAATCCTGGCTCTCACTATCCACATCCACTTATTTAACTTTTCAGTTCCAGTATACACATATACTGATTTCAAAATTCTTAGCCCACACCCCCATAGGAAACAACATGATCAACTAGTGGGTACAGTTGCTTTTGTCTTTAGTTTTACAGAGTTCATTCATTTCCAAGTTCCTTAGGTCAGTAACTTATCTTCAAACTCCGTTTAGTGAAACTGTTTCATACATTTCTAGTATAATCATATTCTGAAGTCATAGTCTGCATTCCATACTGATAGTTTTGCCTTTTCCAGAATGTTGTATAAATGGAATCATACATTATGTAGTCTTTGCAAAATGACTTCTTTTACTTAGCAATATGCATTTAAAGTTCATTTTTGTCTTTGCAAGGATCAACAACTCATTCCTCTTTATTGCTGAATAGTATTCAATTGAATGGATGTCCAGCAGTTAGTTTATCTATTTACCTATTGAGGGGTATCTTGGTTGATTCCATTTTTTTTGTGTGTGTGTGATTAAGAATGAACATTTATGTAGAGGCTTTTTGTGGACCTAATTTTCAAATTAACTGAGTGAATACCTAGGAGCATGATTGGCTGGCTTTTATGGCAAGGTTATGTTTAGCTTCATAAGAAATTGTAAAATTGTTTTCCAAAGTGGCTATACCATTTTTCATTAAGACTTCCTATTACTCTACATCCTTGCCAGTAATTGATATTGTCTGTTTTTTTGATTTTAGCCACTCTAATAGGTGTGTAGTGGTATCCCATTGTTGTTTTAATTTTCATTTCCATAATAACAAATAATATTGAGAATTTCATTATATTTGCCATCTGAATATCTACTCTAGTCCATGCTTCTTTTTAACATAGTCTTTCATTAAAAAGAGTGAAACATGGTCGACAGGATTTGATGTTTTTTTATAGTCATATTCTCACCCTAATTTATCTTAAATAGTGCTTTCAAAAGGCTCCAAATCTCTTTAGAGATAGTATACTGAATAACTTCTAATGGACTAATCTCTTTCTTTAACTGTGAATTTATCTTAGTTTAAATCTCAGAGGGCAATTTTGTTTCCAAATTCTTTTTTTAAATTTTTTTTCATTGTTGTTTAAGTACGGTTGTCTCCATCTCCCCCCTATATTTCCAAATTCTTAAAGTGAGAAGGGGCCAACTTTATTGTTGTCTCATGAAAGTGTTACACACAGTATTTTTCTTTGTTCTTTCTTTTAAAATATTTTATTTAATTAGTCATACTTCAAATATTTTAGAATTTCTTGACCTATATCATAAGTTTTCTTTTATTATCCTAATATTTTCTCTTAGGCTTCATTTAGTGCAGTGGTTAACAAGCTTTGGTGTGTATCAGAATCTTAAAGAGCTCCAAGAAAGAACATAGTGGCGGAGGTTCATTCTGTTAGGAAAGGGCCTGAGCCTTTGTACCTTTATCAAGATCCCTGGCTATTTTTGATACCAACCAAAGTGTGAGAACCCTGCTTTGGTGTTTGGAGGTGAAGGCCAATATAGCATTGAATAGAAAACATACAATCAGCATGTCTATACACTGATAATAGCTTCACAGGCCAATACTATCCTTTTAAATTCCCAACCTAATATTTAACTCGGTTTGTGTGCAAGATTTTTGTCTAAGGTTAAAATTAAACATCAGTAGATTATTTTTATAGTGCAAGATACTATGAAAAACTGGCTTACTCTGCAGAGTTTACCAAAGAAACATTTTAAAATCATCTGGACACATCATACCTGGTAAAATTAAAACTGTTAAGATGTGCCCCAGAATTTGCATTTTAAGAAGAGCACTGTAACATACAGGGTAGACAATCCATACATCTTTTATATTACTGGTTCACTAATCTTCTTTTCTATAAAAATTAAATGGTGGGTTTTTTTTTCTTTTTACAACAAAGCATTAACCTAAATTGAGAAGACCAGATTTAACAATACAGTATTTTATAGCCAGAAACCAACTATTTCTTAGATATTTTTTCTTTAAGAACTCAAGTCTTCATGTGCTTTGTGTCCTTCTAAGCTACGGCTAATATTCAATGTAACTTAAGAGGGCACAGTTCTATTCCAAAGAAAAACTTCATCACATGAAAAAACATTATTTGCATATTCATAAGATTCCACCTTCAGGCAGAGACATGAGCTCTTTTTCTTGCAAACTGTTACATCAATAGAAATATACAAATAAGCATCAAGAAAAATGTGAATGAGGATATTAAATGAAAAAATGTTCACTCACCAGCATACAGTGTAACATCAGGTGGAGATTATGCTTGCTTGCCTGATTATAAAGTAAATTTTGAAGGGAAATAATTGTGCTCATTGTTCATACAAGTATTTAATCATCATTATTACTAATAATTGCTAATACTGATGAGAGTGCTTCTGAGCAGTTGTTTGAATTTGCTAGAAAATATAGTACATCACTTTTTTGAAAAATATATTTAAATTTTACCTGAGGGGATTTTTTTTAATCAAAATAACACACCAAGCCATGGTTGAAAGCACTTTGCTTTTCAAAGGTCTCTCCAAACTCAATTGTAATCCAGAAATAACTATTTTCTCATGAAAATATCAACTGCTTGAGCTTCCTTTGAGAGAAATGAGATTATGCTATTCATTTTACCAGTAACTAATGGTTACCCTTATGAGATATTATGTTTCCTTAAATTTTTGCTGTGAGAATAATTTTATGATCACTACCAGACAAATATAAATTTTTTTAGCCCTTTCACAAATTTAATTTTTTCCTCTGAATCTTATCTGATTTTTAGCATATTTGGATATATCTAAACTTTGTCCTTAGTCAGTTAATCCATATCAGATAATTTCAGTCTTTCCTCCAAGTTTCAAGAAATCTTATACCCTCCATTTAATACTAATCCTAAAAAGCAAGACATATATGAAAACAAAATCTTAAATGGCTTTGATTTGTTAATCATTGAAAAGTTTTAAATATTTCTTCTTGACCATAGCAAAGCCCTAACTGTTACAGGGTGGCATAAGCAAAGCATTTTGAGCATCTGGAGGACACAATCCTATTAGTGATTTCTAAATCACCTTTTAAATCACATTTTGTGTACAACACCTATAATTAGTAATTCATTGATCAGGAACAAAAGAGATCTCCACAGTTAAACAAAATGTTGACTTTAAACACAATCATGCTATTTATACCATTTCAACAATTCTGAAAAGTCAGTTTAAGGTCAGGTTATCACAGCTTCTATAACCCAAGCCTGCCTGATGTGATAGATGGCATAAGAAACCCAAGACAGCTTGTTGCAGTTTGCAGAAAGACTGACTTGTGAGGCTCAGGTCATGATTTATCGGTGTCTAGTCTTAGAGCTTCCTTACCATTACACTTCAACCTCAGGAAACCCCCTCAAAAAAATAAAAAACAAAAATAGTTGGAGGTCATCAAAATCCTTTGGTTATATTTTCACCAGAATTGAAAATCAGTAGGTGTGATGCCCCAACCTTGACATACCAGGGCATTACTGCACAGCTTTTGTAGGCAGTTGTCATCAAGTTGTTAACTTGCTCCCCCCTCAGAGTACATGTACTGATGTTATTCTTTATATGGGTTCCTTGTGAAGTAGTAGAGTGGTTTTAAAATCCATTTCTGACCCATAAACCCTTTGGTGATCCTGTTTCTGCACCCCACACAAACGACTTCCCCCAGTCATGGGCAGCAGGTGTGAGGATTATTTACATGTATTAACTACATGCATTGAAAAGGACTTTAAATTTTCTTCAGTACGAATCTACAACAGTTCTCTCAATTTTAAGTTCTCATATTCATGAGACTTTGATATGTACAAGTCAAAAGTGAGAAAATAGACTACATTTAATTAAATTCTTATTGTCATTCTCAAATACCAATTTAAAGGATTTAAATATATCTAAACTATAAATATTTTTTAAAATAAAATAACCAACTCAAAAGATAATATGTAGAAGAATATCCAAAGCTCTCATATGTATTTCAAAAGGAATGAAGTCCTCTAATGAGAGTTATTAGTCAAAGTGTGTTAGTGTTTAGTTGTTAAACCAAGCCTTAACTAACATACCATTCATAGCCCTCATTTCTCAGTAAGACTCTACTTTTTGCTCAACAACTTTAAGCAAAATGGCTCCAGCAATGATAAGTAAATCAAAAGTTAACTTTTGAGGGATAGTAGCCATTTTATAAATGAAATGGAGTTAATTTTACACTTGGATGTCAAAATATTGGGCCCAAGTCTGCCATTTCCTTGCTTAACATAAATATTCATTTAGAAGACTTTTTTACAACTCTAAAAATGGGATGTTTTACTCTCCAAATTTGGAAAATACCAACTTTTAGGGGTCTAAGCACCACATAAGGGTTTTTGGTATTTTGGTACCAGAAAAAGAATGATTAGTTGAAGAGAAAATGATTTCTCTACAAAGTACCTGTTATTAATTACTCATTAGCCCCCCAAAGTCTCTCCTTTGACTTACAAAACTTGAACTTGTTGTTTCTAAAACAATACTCAGTCACATATCAATATTAGTTCAACAGTTGTGACAAATGTACCACACCAAAGCAAGATGTCAACAATAGGGGAAACAGTGTGGAAAGGAATCTATTTCCTGAACAATTTTTCAGTAAACATAAAACTGTTCTAAAAAATGAAGCCTGTCTTTTAAAAAGTGCACTCAGAATTCTCTGTCCTGTTGCCTTTGTGTTCTACACACAGTAATGTCCCAGAATTATTTTCCACTGCCACTTTTGGCATGAACTTCCAGATTTATTCTCAGCTAAAATTCCTTCTCCCAACCTGGACAGCAGTATGAGTACCATGATACCTCCTGTATAACAGTAGTAAATATCTTCCAAAGCTAAGTCAGTACAGGGTTAAAATGTGGTACTCATTTGTCATTCCTAACATCATATTTATTTCTCAGTGAAACTGCCAAAACCACTATCTAATAAAGGATGTGATCAAGTTATACTTCTTCTGACATTTCATGAATATAATGACTGGTCAAAAATAAAGATGTGGAAGATGGAGGCATAGGTAAACATGGCTCACCTCCTCACAAACCTCAGCAAAAATTACAACTAAACTACAAAACAACTATCCCCCAAAATTATCAGAAAATCAAGCTGTATGGAAGTCTGACAACTAAGGAATTAAAGAAATTACATTCGTCCAGACAGGTAAGAGGGGTGGAGATGCAGAGATGCACAGAGTGCGTAGAGATGTGGAATGGGCAGTTGCATGTCCACCTGTGGTAGATGAAAATCAGGAGGGATACCTTTGGAGCAAAGGATCCGAGCCCCAGACCACACCACCCAGCCCAGGGTTCCAGTGCCAGGAAGACAAATCCCCATAACTTCTGGCTGTGAAAACCAGTGGGAGTTGGGGTGGGGGAAGAAACTGCAGGATTCTCAGGCATCTCTTCTTAAAGGTCCTGCAGTGGACTCAGGACTTAAGCAGTCTCACTACCTCTCAGCTTCAGCACCAGCACAACAGTTGGAAGGGCTCCAGTGGCACAGAGGGAAAAACTGAAGTGTCTGGCATCAGGGTGAGTGCCAGGGGAGAGCTTCCTCATGGGCAATACTCCAGAGTCCAGGCAGTGGCTTTGCCCCTTCCTGAGCAATCCCCTACACAGAGCTACAGCAAGGACACCATATCTGAGACTCCATCAAACTGGTTCACACAGGTTGTCCTGCCCACGCAATTACTTAAGGCTCTGCCCCATCCAACTTACTGATGAGCTTTTCTACAATAGGCCATGCTCCTAGACAGGGAGCCAAAGCAACTCTACCTCATATATAGAAACGTGCACAGGGAGGCTGCCAATTTGAGGAAACAAAGAAATATGGTCCAAATGAAAGAAAAGAACAAAACTCCAGAAAAAAAAGAACTAAACAAATGGAGATAAGAAATCTATCAGATGCAGAGTTCAAAACACTTGTTATAAGGATGCTGAAGGAACGAATTGGGTATTTCAACAACATAAAAAATGACCCAGACAGAAATGAAGGCTACAGTAAGTGAAATAAAGATAATTTACAGGAAAGCAAGAGTGGAATGGATGAAGCCAAGAATCAAATCAATGATTTTGAACATGAAGAAAAAACATTCAATCAGAACAACAAGAAGAAAAAATAATCCAAAAAGAATGACAAGAGGGTAAGGAGCTTCTGGGACAACTTCAAATGTATCAACATCAGAATCACAGTGGTGCCAGAAGGAGAAAAGAGAAAGAAATTGAAAACTTATTTGAAAAAATAATGAAAAAAACCCCTAATTTGGTGAGGGAAACAGACATACAAGTCCAGGAAGCACAGAGTCCTAAACAAGATGGACCCAAAGAGGACCACACCAAGACACATCGTAATTAAAATGCCAATGGTTAAAGATAAAGACAGGATCTTAAAAGCAGCAAGAGAAAAGCAGACAGTTACCTACAAAGGAGTTCTCATAAGACCGTCAGCTAACTTCTCAAAAGAAACTTTGCAGGCTAAAAGTCTTCAAAGTGATGAAAAACAAGAACCTACAACCTAGATTATTCTATCCAGCAAAGCTTCATTTAGAATTGAAGGGCACATAAAGTGCTTCCCAGACAAGGTAAAACTAAAGGAATTCATCATCAGCAAGCCATTATTATATGAAATGTTAAAGGGACTTATTAAGAAAAAGCAGATCAAAACTATGAACATTAAAATGGCAATAAATTCATAACTATCGACAACTAAATATAAAGAACAAACTAAGCAAACAAGTAGAAAAGAAACAGAATCATAGATATAGATATCATTTGGAGGGTTATAAGTTGGGAAAAGGAAGGGGTGAAATGGAGAAAAGTTTCAGGGATTAAGAATTTCAAATTGGTAGCTACAGAATAGACAGGGAATTTTAAGAACAGTATAGGAAATGTAGCAGCCAAAGAACTTATAAACACGAACCATGGACAAGAAATAAGGGGGGTGATTTTCAGAGGGAATAGATGGTACCTTGTGGAGGACAGCAAAGGTGGATAAGTTGGGATAACTGTAATACCATAATCAATAAAATATATTTTTTAAAAATAAAGACGTGGAAAGAATGAAGTGAGAGTACATCCAAAATGTTGGTAAATAACCCTCTATGATTTTTCCTTTGTCTTGGCTTTGTGTATTCAAAATAATGTAGCAGTAATATTTAGATAGAATACTTTTTTTTGATTAAGTAGAGGAATATCAATATCCTGGGGTATAAATAGCTCCAGCTGAGAGCAAACAAAGGCTTCTGGGTGCTGTGTAGTGCAGAGCCAATACAGTTATCATAAATTTCACTTCTAACAAAAGACATCAGGGTTAACAAAATTGTTTAATTTGCTTAGGCAGGATGAACCTAGTGTCTCTGCAAATTATTTCATGAGCTTTATGTTGAATAATGCTCTAGAGAGATACTTCTTTTCTCCATTTATACCCAAGAAGGAGTTAGCTTCTAGTTTATTTCAAGTACATAATATATGTGAAAAAGTGCTTGCAAATTAGAGGAATTATTGTAACACAAGTCTGCCTTAAGACATACAGACTCAAGTTAAACAGGAATTATATTCTTTAGCTAACAGATTTATGGAATGTAATGAAATTTTGCTAGTGGGTAGTAAGAATAGACTGCATAGTCTATTTCAATGGAGAATCCAAAAAAGTAAGTAGGAGACAGTGTTGAGAAAGAACAATGAAGCAGGAGTCAGAAGCCCTGTATGACCTTGAGTACTTGATTTCTCCAAACCTTACTTTGTTTACCTATAAAGTAGTAATTCTAGGCCATATTATTGTAGGGTCAATTTATAAAATAGATTTAAATGTGTTTTCTGCCTCTTAAAGAGCTATATTAGTTTAAAATGTTATATAAGAGGTAAGGGGCTATCCTACCAAGGCATGTGAAATAAGATGAAAGGAATATTGTATGATCTATATAATGAAGAAAGTCCTTGCTAAGCATCTCTATGAACCCAGGTAAGTGTTCTGGGAACTGTCTTAGGGAAGGTGTGTAGAACAAAGCTTCTCAACCAAGGTGCACATGAGAATCACTAGATTTTAATACAAATAGCAATGCCAGGATCCCATCCAACATGCATATTTAAAATAACAAAGCTCACAAATGATTTTCAGGAACACCCTTGTTTAAGGATCACTAGTCTAGAGCTCAGGTCAACAAACTGTTTCTGTAAGAGGCAGGTAGGAAATATTTCAGCCTTTGCAGGCACATAAGGTATCTGTCCAATCTTCTTTCTTATTTTTTACAGCTCTTTAAAAATGTAAAGAATATTCTTAACTGCCCCACCATAAAAAATCATGCCAGGGCTGGAATAAGACTAGAGAATTAAAGAGCTCACATCATGGTTTATAAATTAGTACATGATACATTTACAATATAGTACAACTATATGGATGCTTATCTTTTTCATTACTGTGAAATGCTCGAGTATAAAGCCTTGTTATATTTATTTTTATATTCTTGAGGCCTAGCACATGTCCTGGCACAGTGGTCATTCAGCAATTGCTGGATGAATACATGGAGGGGAGAAAGTCTATTAAGAAAGATGATTATTAAGAATGACAGGATTTCATTCTGTTTTTAAAGGCTGAATAATATTCCATTGTATGTATATACCACATTTTCTTTATCTAATTATCTGCAGACACTTAGGTTATAATGGCTGCTGTGAATAACACTGCAATGAACAAGGGAGTGCAGATACCTCTTCTAGAAACTGATTTCATTTCCTTTGGATCTATACCCAGCTGTGAGATTTCTGGATCATGTGGTAGTTCTAGTTTTAATTTTTGAGAACACTTTATACTGTTTTCCATAAGGCCTGTACTAATTTACATCCCCACCAAGAGTGTATAAGGGTTCCCTTTTCTTCACAGCCCTGTCAAGCTTTGTTCTTTTGTCTTTTTGATAGGGTGTGAAGCACTATCTTATCATGGTTTTGATTTGCATTTTCCTGATGATTAGTATGTTGAGCAATTTTTCATATACCTGTTAGTTATTTGTATGTCTTCTATTGAAAATGTCTATTCATATTCTTTGTTTTTTAATCAGGTTAATAGTTTTCTTGCTGTCAGGTTGAGTTCCTTATATAAAACATTTTGGATATTAACCCCTTATCAGATGTATGGTTTGCAAATATTCTCTCCCTTTCCATAGGTTGCCTTTTACTTTGTTGATTGTTTCCTTTGCTGTGCAGAGGCTTTTAAACTTTTGTCAATTTTTGTTTGTTTGTTTCCTGTGCTTTGGGGCCATATTCAAAAAACAATTGCCCAGAAAATAGGCCTGTTTTATGTGCTTCTGTCTGTTGGCCTTGTGGATATAAAGATCTGATATCTTATTTTAGGTCAACTGAGTGTCCACCCTCTTGATTGGATTTCTCCTTTACTTTCTCGAGTGAGGTGCACTGTCTTCCTGAGTAAATTTCTGCAGTAGTGTCATAGCGCACACTGCCTAGATTTCCCTGTGCTCTACCTCACAGCACAACATTACTCTGGGCATTTGACTACAACCCTTTAATTCAGGTGAAGATTTCTTTCTGAATTGCTGTGGTAACCTTCTAACATTCTGTTGCCAAGATCAACTACACCAGTTTCTCAAGTTCCCTAAACACACCATATTTATCCTGCCTTGAGGCTGTCTCCCTTCCCCCCATCCTCTCTCTGAAATGCCTCCTTAATTTGCTTAATAGTATCACTTTAGACACAGATAATGAAGAACTTTACCTGAGCCCTCAGCTCCAGGAAAAGGCTTACTTACAACAACCAGTCTTCCCCTTCTTAGGTAAGGCTCATTGATGCCTTCCTTATTTACCTATGACAAGGGCAAACACAGACCCTTCCCTTCCCATCCTTGTCTTGTAAATGATGAGCTAAACTGTCCCCACTGACCAATCTGAACAAAACGCCTGACTTGACCAAACTTTTGTCAGGCCTTTCTCTCTTCCCCAGACACCTGAACTTTGCTCCACCCTTGGGCTTTGGAGCAGAACAGTCCCTCCTTAACAGCCTCTCCAGATGATTAGCTGACCCCAAGAAAAGACCTTCCCTCATCAACTGTCTGATCACGCCACCTGCTCATTCCATTCCCACATACCTTATTCCTTCTAGACTTTTTCTCTCTCCCTATAAAAGATTCCCCTTTTTATGACCTTTCAGATGTTTGCAGATCTTATGGTTTGAGCTTTCTCCTTATTGAAACAGTCCCCTTCCCCTGATTGCAGTAACACTTTTGAATAAAGTCTTTACTTCAACAAGCTTTTCTACCCCCAATATTGAGTTAGATGCTTCCCAAGAGGATCCCATAATGTCATGTGCTTACCCTAATCAGAGCAGTAACCACACTAGGGAAGAGAGCTGTGCTCTTGCCTCCATTCGTCACTAGAATGTGAGCTACTTGAAAGCAGTCTCTGTGCCCTAAACGTTTACCTTGCAGCCCCGGCCCCTTGTAGAGTTAAGACTTTCAGGGGTACAATTAAGACTTAACTACTTAATCATTTAATCAAATTAACAAGCAGCTTTTTTCCCTGTGAAGAAAGACAACTGATCTGAGAACCTGTTTCTGACCAGTGACTTCCATGAATAAATGAACTCGGGGTAAAGGAGGAAAAGTCACAATGGAGATTATTCCCCTACTGCACAGGAGTAACATTCACACCCAGAAGGGCAGTTTATATTAGACAAAGGTTTGCCATGCTTCACTGTCCATTATAAAATTACGTGGGAAAGCAATTTTGATTATTGTTGTAGAGGCCATCAGTTCTAGGAAAATATCCCAGAAGAAAATGGTTTTTTTTATTCCTTCTGGCTCAGAATAGTGACTTATACACTTCTGGAGATGGAAGGAATACCAGCTTCAATTTATCAAACACATAAAATGTTAACTGTGCCATTTTACTGAAACTTTATGACATACATTACCAAGATATGATTTATATTACACCAGAAATGCTGCTTCCTCATTCCCCACTCCAGTCAAAAGATCCAACCTAGCCTCAAGGACTTCAGCTGAAAGCCTCTAGGTAGATAATAAAGGAGGCTGGTTCTGTGTTCAGAAATAGTCCCTGACCTGAGTCAAAATGTGTTTATAACGCCACATTTTATTTTGTCTGCTTGTTTTTCTCAAGGGTGCTCTGTTCCTGTTATTCAGATTCCTTGCTGCTCCTAATCCATTATTTATCTTAGTTGATCCCTGATACTCTAATACTTAAACCAATTGTCTGGAAACCTCTCTGATCCACCTCAGAGTTTTGTGGCAGTTTAGTCTATCTCAATTCTCATTGTCTGGGCCCAGAGTCACTACCCATCAATTTCTAACCCATTCATGTATCTCCAATCTATAGCTAGTCCTGAACTTGATAATGGTTTTACTCCAGCTCATACTGGCAGGCCACAGGCTGCTCTGCTTCTCCTTGAGTAAAGGTCTCTCCATGCTCACTAGAGCTCTTTGTGGCTACTTGTCTTGCACTTTTGTATGTTGCTGCCCAAAGTTCTAGGAATGTACCATGTAGTTCAGAAATGAAATATCTGGAAAACATCTATATATTTTAATTAATTTTAAATTAAATCAAAGTAATAAATGTACATAGTTTTAAAAAGACAGTAGGGAAAGGAGAAGGCAAGCATAACAAAGGAGAATCATGACAATCACCACCTCACCCACATGATCAAATCCAATGTGGTAAGTTATATTGACACATGATAGGACAAAAATGAAAATTTACCTCTGACAGGGTCTTCTTTCCCAAAACAATTATTATAAAAACATCAGACAGTTTTCAATAGATATTCTACAAAATACTTAACCAATGTTCTTCACAACTGTCAAAGTTATTAAAAAAACAAAAAGGTCTAAGCAACTGTTCCAGCCGTGAGATTCTAGGAAACATGACAACTAAGTGTGGTATTCTGGATGGGATGCTGGAGCAGAAAAAGAACATTATGTAAAAACTAAAAAATATGAATAAAGATGGGCTGCAGCTAACAGCAATAATGTACCAGAGTTTGTTCATTGATTGTGAACAATGTACTACACTAAAGTAAGATGTTAACAGCAGGGGAAGTAGGGTATGTACTATATGAGAATTGTCTGATTATCTTCTCAAGTTTTCTGTGAAGCTAAAGCATTCTAAAATAGTCCATTTTTTATAAAAAAGGAAATGGCATAAATAAATTATATGACACAAAGAAAAGAAGAACAGTAGTTCCTGCCATCACCCTAAGTATTTTGTCTTAGTGGCAACCATTTACAATTGATTTGTTTTTCATAGCTTTTACTATATTTCTAAATAATATACTTTTGTGGAACCTTTTTCATTGATCTGTCTTGGATACTATCCACTGACTTTCTGTGATGACAGATGGGGATTTAGCTCTCTTTAAACTTGTTCCTTCTTCCCATTATATTTATGTCACAACTTGTGGCTAATCCACATTCAGTGTTCACATTACTATCATCGTGTAATCTTGTTCACTGTTGATCTAAATTGTGTTCTTATTTCTTTTCCTTTATTATACACTCTTTGCTTTTTCTAAAATTAATAATTACTTTTTTTTATTTGCATGGTTCTCTGCATACATATTGCCAATTCTTTCCAAACACTCCAAAATCTACATGGTCAAACCCTCTTTACATTATTTTCAGAATAACCGACATCAGAAAACCGACCGGTTTCGTTTGTCCTGACACCTCCCTCCTGCAGACCTGCATTTCCTTGCTCTACATCTGTGCTTCAGATATCATTCCAAAACTCCTCTTCATCACTCTTCTGATGAAGTCCATGATTTTTGGATGAAATATCTTTTTTCGTGGTTGATTTTCTCATTTAGATGCAGCACATTCTCTAGTACCTTTTTCTCCTTTCTGTCTTTTTTTTTCTTTAAGATTCAAATTCCATTTTTGTCAACATTATGTATGCATCCAGTCTAAAAAGAAAAATGTTTTTTACAGGCATGTTAGGAAAACCACAATCTCCTTGCTTGAGGTTCCTAGAAACCTGGGTTTAAAGGAAAAGTTTATGTCCCATATATTTTCTTCTAGTGTAATCCCAGGAACCTAGCAGTAAGAAAAAAAAAAGTAGGGAAGGGAAGAGAGGAAATAAACAGGCTGTACTTTTCCTAGTCAGTGCTGCTTTGTGGTAAGTGCAGCAGATTGCTTGGCCTAATGGGATATTTTCAGAAAGGACATAGGGAAGGAGAAAAAGATTACCTAACAGTTCTCGTTTCCCCTGGTCAAAGTTTACTCCTGAATATCAACTGCTTAGCATTTCCAGATTGTACCATCTAACCTGTCCAAGCAGCTTCCAGGGAGGCCTAAACCTAGGAATGCAGTGGTTTAAGCCACAGTACACATAGCCAGTGAGTGAGTGTATGGTAATGGTACTCCCCATCTGCCCACCAGCAAGTTGCACCCTGCCAAACAGTAAGTTTCTGAGGGCTCATGGGTGCTGAGTAGACCCAGTGACCTGTGAACATCACTGGCAACAGAGACGAGCCCATGGGAAGTTGGTGAGAGGCTCCTTCAAAGCCTGAGGTAAGGTATCAGGAGTACACACTGTATCAGCCCTCACAGTGGAGTTGGCAGAATGCCACAGTGACATGGTTCTGGCCCTGGAGCTTAACAAGCCTTCCTCCCATGATCTTAAAACCTACTCTCTATGGCTTATGAGAATGCAGTTGGCATCAGATCATCAACTGAAGAGTCAGTAGTAACATCAAGCAGACTACTGGGGAATTCAGGGAGCTCATAAATTTAAGCTGATTATTTTAGTATGTATTCCTTTGTCTCTAAATAATATTATTGAAATGCCTTCTCCTGATTGCTTAGTTTGAAGCATTTTCTCTTAAAAAAAAAACCTGGAAGAATCTGTAACTAGAGTCCCTGAACTACAAGAAATAAGAGTACTTTAGGCTGAAATGTAAGGACACTAGAAAGTAACTCAATCCATACAAAGAAATAAAGAACATTCATAAAGGTAACTATATGAATAAAATCTGAAAAACAACATAAGTATATTTTTTAACCCTTTTCTTCTCCTATCTGACTTAAAAGATATCTGCATAAAGAAATAATTGTAAGACTGTTGATAGGCTTGTAATGTATGAAATGTAATTTATATAACAATAGCACTAAGGAGAAGGGGTAGAAGGAACATAGCTAAACTGAAGCAAAGTTTTGTGTACTTTAAAATTAAATTGGTATTAATCCAAACTAGATTATTTAAATTAATATGCTAATTGTAATTCTGAGGGCAAGAACTAATAAAATAACTTTATAAAGAAAAGAGTGAATTAAATGGTATCTGAGAAAGTATCTATTTAACATATAAAAAGGGCAGTAGTGGAGGAATAGAGGAACAAAAAAGACATAAAAAACAAATATCAAGGTAGTAGGTATAAAACCTGATTTACAAGTAATTATATTAAATGTAAATGGATTAAATACTCTTAATCAACAGGCAAGGGTTGACAAAATAGATTTTTAAAGAACCATAATCTAACCATGCTCTGTATGAAGAGACACATTCATAAAAACACACACAGGGTGAAAGTAAAATAATAGAACACAGATATGCCATGGCAAGAGTAGCTAAAAGACAGCTGGAGTGGCTACACTACTATAATTCGAACACTGTTCCCAGCTTGCCCAAGAAGAAAATCATGATTACTTTTCTTTTACTCTTAACTTCTATTCATCTAGAACTAATAATTCTTTTATTATTTACTTATTTTCCATATATTTATCAGTGAGTCCATTCAACTGTCTCACAAGTTGTCTAAATCTCTTCTCAAAATGTTCAAATGGATCAGCTATTCTATCAGCTTCATTTTCCTAAAGGATTTTATCACAGATTTTTCTGTGATGGTCCAATAGGGATAAGTTATCCCACACGTCTTCATTTCCATCCTGAGATCTCCTTCTGGAGCACCATAGTCATTACTTCCATCTCTCTGTTGGATTGGAAATACTGTTTTTGGTTTGCCATTTCTTCTTTCTTGATTTGTTCCCTTGTTTTGGTAGAATTTAACTTCTAGTCATGTCCTAAAAGAGAGAAACAAGGAATATATATTTCTTAGAATTTTCCATCCTGAAATTTACTTATTCTATCCTGAAACTTGATTAAAATTTGGCTTACTTTAGCATGTTAGTTTGGAAGTCATTTTCCTTTAGAAATTTTAATATATATTTCTACTGACCTTCAACTTCCTCTATTCTATGAGAAATATGAAATAATTTTAAATTTGTTGCGTGACCTAATCTTTTCTTTCTAGAAAACCAAATCCAGTGTACTAAAATTTCAAAATAATATGTGTCAGTATGAGTCTATTTTGTCTATGTTCAGGGGCATTCTTTGGGTTCTTTTTTTCTTACTTTCTTAAGGACATAAGTTAAAAATTTAGCTTACGAATAAAATCTGATTATCAATACAAGGCACAGGAAAATAAAATATAATTAACAAAAACTAAAAGTTGCTAATCACTGATCTAGAGACATCATAGTGCAAGTAATTCTTGGTTAACTCAAGAAAGAGTTCTTTAAAACAAATGAATGGACTGTTTGTTTTAACAGGTATTCTACCCTAATTGTAGTGACTAAAGTAAAGAAAGAGCCAATATAATGAAGTTTTTATGTGTAAGGTTGGCAGTTCTAGGTGATTTTTGTTAAATGAACCAGTCAGGGAAGGAAAAATACCATATGTTTTCACTCATATGTGGAATCTAATGAACAAACTGAACTAATAAGGAAAATAGGGACAGATTCATAGATGGAGAGCAGGATGACAGCTAGTGGGAGGGCGTAGGATTGAGCAAAAAGGAGTAAAGGACTCTTGGACATGGACAACAGTGAGATGATTGCTGGGGGGAGGAGAATATAAGGGGACTAAATGGTAATGGAAAAAATACAATAAAGATAAAAAAAGAAAAGGTTTCCCTGTGTCAAAATATAAAACACATTTTAGCCTTAATCAATTGTTCTAATGTGAAACAGTCTTTCAGACTCAGAATGTCTTTTATTTTTCTCATGTCCAAAAATTTCTGTCACTTTCACCTCAAATGTGCAAACATATTTTTGTGAAGTACAATCCTTTGTAAAATTGTGTTAAGTCTTGCCCTGGCTGGTGTAGCTCAGTGGACTGAGTGCAGGCCTGTGAACCAAAGCACCGCCGGTTTGATTCCCAGTCAGGGCACACGCCTGGGTTGCAGGCCAGGTCCCCAGTATGGGGTGTGCTAGAGGCAACCACACAGTGATGTTTCACTCCCTCTCTTTCTCCCTCCCTTCCCCATCTATCTAAAATAAATACATAAAATCTTTAAAAAAATTGTGTTAAATCTAAATAGAATTGGAATTAAATTTAAAGAAATGTTATCAAATTCCTATTGCTCAATTTTTTCTCTTTATTTTTTTCTGAAGCTGAAAGCAATCATCTTAAATAAATGCATATAATGTAATGATGTTTTTTTTAAAAAAGAAACACTGTAAAACTGTAGAAATAAAAAGAAGATTATGGAGAATGGAAAGGGATTTAACTTGAGAATGTGGCACATAGTTTTCTTGGATATTTATTTGTAGTATTTTATCTCTTTAAATCTTTCAACACAAACATTAATAATTGGTAAGTGGGCAGTAAAATATTTAACATTAGCTTTTCCAAAGAGCATTTTTCTCTTTTTCAATTTGTGAGAGTTGACAAAGGGCATTTAAAAAATAAATTTTATTCTTTCCTTCTTGTCCTGGGAGATGAATCTTGTAGACACACCTCCAGTAGTCCAACCTTACCCACTGGGGCTATATTAAAAGACCACCAGTGAATGACTGAAGTCACAGAGAGTACCAAACCCTATATATACTATATTTTTCTTATATATACATAAATACATACATACCTATAATAAAATTTAATTTATAAGTCAGTAAGACTAACAACAATAATAAAATAAAGCAATTATAACAATATACTATAATACAAATTTTGTGAATGTAATATCTCTCTTTCTCTCTAAGTGATTCGAAAACTGGGATGGATACTAGGTAACTAACAGGAGGGGAGAAAATACAGTATAGATACTGTATGAAAGATTCACACCCCTGGAAGGATGAAGGAGGGAATCACAAGATTTCAGTCCTGGCCCAAGTGGCTTGGTTGGTTGGAGCATTGTTCCATATACTGAAAGGTTGGTGGTTAAGTTCCCAGTCAGCACACTTACCTAGGTTGCTCGTTCATCTCCAGTTGGGACGTGTATGGGCACCAACCAATCAATGTTTCTCTCTCTCCCTAAAATCAATAAGCATTAAAAAAAATTTCATCATGCTACTCAGAATGGTGCACAATTGAAAACTTATGAATTGCTTATTTCTGGAATTTTCCATTTAATATTTTTGGACTGAGGTTGACTGCAGCTGAGACAAACAGTGGATAATGGGGAAACTACTGTACAGTTAACTATTCTATTCTCAATTTACTTTAATTATTGAGGTAGAAAATGTTAATTCTTAGAAGAAATAATACTTCTACAGTATATTATTTGCTGTTGAACTTCATCAGAGGAAAAACACTTCTAAAAAGATATAGTTCATTAGACCTGTGACCTCAACTATGAACTTATACATTTGCCTAGAAATTAGATAAATGACACAAAGCAAAAAAAAACTATAAAGAATTTTAACATGTCCATGATTAACTTTCATTATCGTCATGTTACTAGTGAAACCAAAGGCTAGCAAATACTGAATGAACCTCGTAAACTCAATTTTAAAAATCGTGTGATCTGAAAAATAATTTTTGGTGGCAATATTTAAGATGATCATATTTCTAGATCCTAAAAGATATTCTTCTGACAGTAACCATAGGGGAGGAGGCAGGGGGATCATGGGGGGATGAAGGGGAAGGGTCATCAAGGAACATGTATAAAGTACCCATTGGCAAAGCCAAAAGGGTAGGGGAGGATTGAAGGTGGGAGGCAGGGATGGGTAGGGCAGAGGAGAGTAATGGGGAAAAATGGGGGAAACGGTAACTGAAGAACAATAAAAATAAGAATTTATATGCATGGCCTATGAACATGAACTAACGGGGAGGACTACTGGAGGGAATGAGAGGTAGTGGGTGGAGGGGAGCAAAGCGGGGAAAATTGGAACAACTGTAATAGCCTAATCAATAAAGTATTTTCAAGAAGTAAAAAAAAAAAGATATTCTTGAACTCTCTCTTAGTCAACCACTTAAAACTGTTAATTTGTTAATTGCATAAATGAAGTTACTTGGTTAAAATAGAGAGGATAAGAAAAACAAGGTACAAAAAGAAAATTAAGTGGTATTTACTACAGAAATATGGGAAGAAGTAGGCAAAATATATCAGATATTTGGGAACTGCATTTTAATGCTAACCAACTGAAGGAACAGATATGAGATTGTAAGTCCAAGTGAAAAACATTTATTTCTTTGAGTCACTACCAGTAACAATGTGCTATTTTGAATTGCGAGAGCACTTGCCTCTTAATATCCCGATGCAGACCATTTATTCTCATACCTAAAAGTAAAAAAGTCAAGTTGTCCTGATCTTTTGAATTCAGCATTTAAATCCTGAATTGCCACCAAAGGATTCATGTTCTTCTGAGGAGGATAATCCTAAAATTTAAGATTTTTTTTCTGTCTAAAAGGAGAGCTCTGGCATTCTTCCTACATAACCCTCCCTCTTCCAACAGTACTATCAGCATTGACATGTGGGGTGATGAATTGTACAGAACCTAAATTAACTCCAAGAGGCTTTTGAATGTTGACTTCTAGCTTACAAAAGCACACTATCATACCAGAGGAATATACCACCAGATTTCAAATACCACATGGATAAATCTATTACAAAGATTGTATTAAAGTTTACAGTGGTTTGAATGGCCACATATCCTTGAAGGCCATACCTTGTGAACATGAATTAGTTACAAAATAAATCTTCAAGTGCTGCCAGGGTGGTCTTCCAAACGATTTCAAAGCACAAAATTCCTCCAGGCTGTATTCACTATGAAAGTTGTGCTCAACGTGACTGATCTCAAAGTTGTCCTCGAAACTTCTTCCCTTCACCAGTGCAGAGCGGAGAGAGGACGGGAGTGCTCAAACATAGCTCCCACACTGCAGTTTTCAAACTATATTATTATGAAAACTCTTCAAACCTACACACAAGTTTAAAGAACAGCATCTTTATATTTACTTTTAAGATATTTTGTAATTGTACTTTTGATATACTTTTATTCCAATAATTACTCATAAGACTTCATGTATTCAAGTGTCTATTAAATATTTTTATTATTAATTTTAAATTTTATGCTTTATAGTAAAACAATGAGATCTGTATAATTTTCACTTTTTAAAATTATCAGTATTTTCTTTGTGATCTAACATGATGTGTTTGTTCAAAGCTCCATGGATTCTTGAAACAAAATGTACCCTCTGTTCATGGGGTCAAAGTGAAATGTATACATCTATATCTAACAAACTTTAAAAATTATGCTGTTTAGACACCATATGAACTTATGAATGCTTTACCATATCAAATATTAATACAATTGTTATTGTCTATTAGTTTTATTCTATACGGTTTTATATGTTATATGCACATTCACTTATGTTTATTACAGTTTTATCCTCTATAAAAATAAAATAATCATCACCTTTGTGCTATTCAGTGCTCTTTCTTTACCTTGGGTTCTACTTGACCAGCATTAATAGTATATCTGCTTTTTTTTTGTTTTTTTTTTAAGATGTAGGCAGCCAAAGGAAGGCAAAGGAAATTGCACATGGCCTTCTGCCCTGAAAAGCTGAGGCATGCCAGATTTTATTCCAAGTTGCTACATTCCTGAAGAGAGGTGCTTTTTGGGGGGCGGGGGGGGGTTCTTATTTTTTTACTTTGTCCGAACAGTCTAACTATTTTACTTTAAAATATTCTTATTTTGTTTGACAATGTGACACATAAAAAGAATATAATTGACTTCGCAGTTTGAAACACAAAATATCTATGTATTTCAACTGAAAATTTGAACTCACTGATAGTATTTGTGATAGCTGACAACTTTGCACATGTTAACGTGTCATTCTGATTTTGTGTTTTTTTCTTTGATATTTCTACTGACTTGACATTTTGCCTATTTAGTCTAGTGACTTAAATAGTACCCAGTTTTATCATTCTACTGCTTACCACCAAACTGAATAAATAATCCATTTCCTTAATGATTAATGCACTGAATAAAATAAATAAAATAGGTACTACAAAGAAAGTTTCCCCATCTACCCAGCATACAGATTATTGTTGAATTTTTTATATTATGTGCCATTTTTAAGTGATTTTGTCTTTTTGTATTAAAATCATTAAAAAAATTTTATTAATTTAATTCTGTTCCATTGTCTTTAATATTTACAACTAGTCCTTTAATAACATTATTGACTTTTATATTTGCTTTTTCTCTCATTTAGCTGAAATATGTCTTTACAGTTTATTTTGAGAAAATATATGAGTATCAATAACATGTTGTAAGGCCTTTGTAACTGAGACTTCTTTCTTCTGCTTTCACAAATAAATAACAAATTTGTTTTTCTATGGAATTCTTGAGTTTGATTCCCTTTTTCCTTTCAAAACTGTAGATGTTGCTCTATTTTTTCCTAGTTTATTATGATATGTTTATTTTGTTTATTATAAGACGTCTAAGGCCCAAATCTTATTCTAGTCTAGGAAATCTGTTTTTTCCATGATGCCACTAGGATCTTTCCTTTCACTTGGAATTCCCTAAAGGCAGAGTAGTATATTTAAATAGTAGTCTCTTTTAGAGTTATGTCTTTTTATTAATTTTGCTACCTACAAGATGAACCTGTTCAGTCTCTACATATTAGTCTTTCTTCAGACCAGAATTTTCCCTCTGTCAGGTCTTAAGTTTAACTTTACTTTCATTTATTCTTTCTTTCATTTGTTGGCTCTCTGTTCTCTGCCTTCTCTTTCTTTTTTTAAATATTTTATTTATTTATTTTTAGAGAGGGAAGGGAGGGAGAGAAGAGAGAGAGAAACATCAGTGTGTGGTTGCTGGGGGACGTGGCCTGCAACCTAGGCATGTGGCCTGACTGGGAGACAAACCTGCGATGCCTGGTTCGCAGCCCGCGCTCAATCCACTGAGCTACACCAGCCAGGGCTGCCTTCTCTTTCAATAATCTTGTCTTTCATAATTTTATAATTTCTATTATAACAGAGTTACCCCAGTTTATCTTTCTTATCTACAAAACAATTTTCTATACGTGTAATTTATTACTTATGACAGTGTTTTCAATTCTGCAAATGATTTTTTTTTTGTTTCATTCTTACCTTTCTTTATGTAACTCAGTTCACCTGGTTTCTAGACTATTCCCTTTGTACCCTAGCCTTTTGTTTCACCTTTAATTCCTGATTCATAACATCTCAATTTTTCTGGATTTGGGGGAATATAGGGAAAAGCTTTCTAAAATTTCCTGTGGTAAATGTTCTTTAAAACTGAGCTGTTCATTTATATCATAAAAGTGATGTTTGAATTTGACATGGCAGAATACTTTCAGAGGCCTCGTATTGGGTTTCTTTTTTCCCTATACATTTATGAGTTAGGAAAAATCTGCCTAATCCAGTCTTCCCCTTAAAGCTGTTCTTTGATCCATTCCTTATATATTAAAATGGAGGGCTGACTGGTACGAATTATTTCTATCCATCATTCTGGATATTTATGTTTAAAGTCTCCTAGCTAGTGTGGATCTGCTGGTTAAAAAAAAAAAGAAAAACTTGATTCTTGATTTTGCTGCCTGGGTATATTAATATGACACATGTGGTTTTTGCTTGAGTAATAGGAGGCAATTATGAGTTATTCTCTTGACATGCACCTTCCTGATTTATCTTTTCCATATCCAGATATAAACTGACAACCCACTTTAAACTTCTGAGACCTCCCAGCTCTTCTTTTGGAGTTACTGTCTAGTTAAATAGAGAGATGAAATTTCAAGGATAGATGAAAGGAAGAACTGGAGAATGAGGAGGCTGCAATAAGACTGTCCTCCCTAGAAAATATCTGTCCACTGTGGAGGTGGTTGATGTGAGAGCCCTGTCTTTATAGATAGGGAACACTATACATGGGTGGGTGTAAATATCCCACTACTTTTCACACAGAGACTGACTACAGCATCCTGCACCCAAATTCTGGGAAATGAAATGCCCTTATGATATCTGACATGTCTGTGATGAAGGCTCCCAGCTTTCATGCCTGGAACATCACATCTCTTTATTTGCATTTTAAAGGAATAGAAGAAAAAGATGAAAGACTAGAAAAAATACTTATAAATACTTTTGAGGAAGATATTATTTAATATTCAGATATTATCTGAATTTTGAATAATTGCAAGACATAGGTTTCTCTATACTAAGTATCAGCTCACATACAGTGTAGTTACTATTCTAGATAGTAAACACTATCTAGTGTAGGGTGTACATTAGTAGAAACAAAGTAGAGCAATCTACATTTGACTCAGAATCAGAAGACAAGAAAACAAATTAATATAGAATTTATATTGACATTACTAAAAAGCTATACCTGACTAGAGTTTTCACAGATTCTGTAATGGGGAGGGATTACAGTAATTACCAAAACAAAATCTTGTTACTTAGGTTAATTGTTTGATAAACTCTTTTAAAATAAACTTTATTTTTAGAACAGTTTTAGGTTCATAACAAAACTGAGAGGAAGGTACAAAGATTTCCCATATGGCCCCATCCCCACACCTCGGCTTCCCCATTATCAACATCCCCCACGAGAACAGTACGTTTGTCACAACTGATGAAACTACATTGACACAACATTATCATTAGAGTTTCCTCTCTGTGTTGTATATTCTTTGGATTTGTACCAATGTATAATGAGATATATCCACTGTTATGAAATCATATAGAGTATTTTCACTACCCTAAAAATCCTCTGGATGTACCAATCATGGTTATTTCTAAATCTTGGTTATTTCCAAGTTTTAGAAATTATGAATAAATCTGCTACAAACATCTATGGGCATGTTTTTACATGAAGATAAGTTTCCAACTTCTTTGGGTAAATTTCAAGGAGCACAATGGCTGGATCATATGGTAAGAGTATGTTTAACTTTGTAAGAAGCTGAGACACTATCTTCCAAAGCAGCTGTACCATTTTTCATTCCGACCAGCAATGAATGAGAATTACTGTTGCTCCACGTCTTCACTGGCATTTGGTGTTGTCAGGGTTCTAGCTTTTGGCCATTTTAATAGGTGTGTAGTAGTATCTCACTGTTGTCTTAATTTGCATCTCTGTGTTGACATATGTGGGACATCTTTTTCTGTGCTTATTTGCTATCTCTGTATCTTCTTTGGTAAGGTGTCTATTAATGTCTTTGGTTTATTTATTAGTCAGGTTGTTTGTTTTCTAATTTCGAGGTTTTGTAACTTAATTTTGTGGTAACAGTCCTTTATCAGCTATGTTTCTGCAAATATTCTCTCCAGTCTGTGTACTGTCTTTTCATTTTCTTGACAGTGTCTTTAGCAGAGTAGAAAATTTTAATTACAATGCATTCCAGTTTAGCAATTCTTTTTCATAGATAGTGGTTTTGGTGTTGTATCTAAAAAGTCTTTGCCAAACCCCATGTCTTCTAGATTTTTTCCTATGTTATCTTCTAGGAGCTTAATAGTTTCACATTTTATATTTAGGTATGTGATAACTGCACTTACTTTTTGTGAAGGGAGTCTAGATTCATTATTTTTGGCCTATGGATGACCGGCTTTTCCAGTACCATTTATTAAAAAGATTACTTTTGTTCCATTACTGCCTTTGCTACTTAGTCAAAAATCAGTTGACTGTGTTCATTAGGTCTGTTTCTGGGCTCTCTATTCTGTTCCATTGATCTATTTATCTATTCTGTTACAAATATAACCATGTATTGATTACTATAGCTTCATAGTAAATCTTGAAGTCAAGAAGTGTCAGTCCCTCAACTTGGTTCTTCTTCAATATTGTGTTGCCTATTCTGGGTCTTTTGGCTCTCCAGATAAACTTTAGAATCAGTTGATATCCACAACATAACTTTCTGGGATTTTGACTGAGATTGCATTGAATCTATAGATCAAGTTGGTTAGAACTTATATCTTGGCAATCTTGAGTCTGCTTGTTCATTTACTAACTTATTTTTTTTTTAATTTCATTCACCAGAATTTTGTACTTTTCTTTATATAGATCTTGTGTGTGTTTTGTTAGATTTATACCTAAGTATTTTGGGGGGTGTTAGTGTAAATGATATTGTGTTTTTAATTTCAAATTCCACTTGTCCATTACTGGCATATAGAAAAATAATTAAATTTTGTATCTCTCAACCCTGTATTTTGCAACCTTGTTATATAATCATTTACTAATTTGGGTTTTTTTCCCAAGTCTTTTGGGTTTTCTACATAGATGATCATATTGCTATTTATCAAAAATTAATTCAAAATGGATGACAAAACCCAATGCAAAATGCAAAACTATAAAACTTTTACCAAAAGCATAGGAGAAAAATTCTGGGATTTAAGGACTAGGCAAAGAAATATCAGAGTGAACACCAAAACCATGACCCCCCCAAAAAACCCTGATACACTGATTTGATCAAAATTAAAAACTTGGTCAGCAAAGACTCTGTTAAGAGGATGACAAGAATATCTACAGTGAAAGAAAATATTTGAAAACACAGATCTGAAAAAAGATGGGTATGTTTGACAAAAAGGTATTCTGTATCCAGAATATATAAAGACTTTTTAAATTTTAACAATAAAAATGTAGACAATCCAATTAGAACATGGTAATGCCAAAATTCATGAAAAGATATTTCACCAAAGAAGATATACAGATGTCAGATGAACACATGAAAAGATGAACATCATTAACCATTAGATGAATGCAAAAAACCACAATGAGATGTCACTAACCACTTACCAAAATACCTTTCAAAAAATAATGACAACACCAAATATTGGTGAAAGTGAGAAGAATCTGGATCCCACATACATTTCTGGTGGGAATATAAAATGTTAATTAGCAGTACAGCTACACTGGAAAATAGTTTAAGAGTTTCTTAAAAAGTAAACACAAACATTTTCCAGTCCAGCAATTGAACTTTGTGCATTTATCTCAGAGAAATGAAGACATAAATTCACACAAAATCCTGTATATGAATATTCATAGTAGCTTTATTTGTAATAGCCCTAACTAAAAAACAACCCAAATGTGCCTCAGCAAGTTTATGGTGAAACAAATTGGTACACCCATAGCATAGAAGGCTACTCAGCAATAAAAAGGAGCAAGTTATTAAAACACTCGACAACCTGGAGTAATACCACCGAGAATTATATTGAGTGATTTTTTAAAAAGCCAATGATAAAAAGGTCATGTAGTACATGATTTTATTTATATAACATTCTTGAAATGACAAAATTATAAAAATGCAAAACAGATTAGTGGTTGCTAGGGTTCGAGGAGCAGGGTGAGTGGGACGTTGAGTGGTAGTAAAAGGGTAAAAGGAAGGTTCTTTGTAAGAATGGACATATTCTGTGTCTTGACTACATCATTGTTAATATTCCACTTATGATACTATGCTCTACTGTACTACATTCGCTAGTACCATGCTACCTCTGGGGGAAGCAGAATAGTAAAGAGTGAGCTTGATCTCTGTGTGATTACTTACAACTGCATATGAATATACAATTATGTCAAAGCAAAAGGTTTTATTTTAAAATAGAATTTTTTTAAAAAAAGATATTTGAACACTTACCAAGAAACCACAGCAGTAATAAAATGAAATGATTATGTGACAGTGGTGGAGAGGGAGCAATAGAAAATGGAGACAGAAGTGAACTTTCCAAAAATAAAGAAATGCTAACGGGCAATATTCATGCTTACACTACTGTATATGACAGCCAAGCACTTGCTCGGGTGAAAGGAACTGACTGAGGTCCTCCAGTTGTGACCTACTAAAAGTTGTTCTGAGAAAAGGGATGGAACGTGAATCTGAAATTGATAAGTACTTTCTCCAAAGCCTGGCTTGCTTGTCTCAGTATGAGACCTGTAGCATAAAACCCCATCTCAACCTTCTAGGATTTAACTTAATGGCAGTGCCATCCGATTTGCTCACAGGTCATTTATTTTGCAGTTCTAAACAAATTGCTGTGATTCTGGAATCCTGCTTCTCTCTCCTTTTCTTTGGCTGCTACTAAACAACTATAACAAAGCAGAACTTTCTTCAATTATTCATATACCTTAATGGACAAATGTATGACCTTTTCTCCTCTGCCTCTGCTGTTGCTTCTCTATGTTTCATATTATTTCATGGTAAATAAATTGTATAGTCCTAATATAATAGTTTTAATACAATAATAATGGTTAATCCTTATTGAGTACTTACTACATTCCAGACACACTACTTAAAAACTTTATCAAATTCATGCAATCTGTCTAACAGTTGTATGGGGTAGATTTTGTTATTTTTACTATTTTACAGATGAGGTACAGAAAGGTGAATTAATTCATCCTAGGCAACACCTGTGCTACAAATAGTGATGCCAGCAAACAAATCCAAGTGATTTTAACTCTAGAGTTCATGCTTTAACTACTGTGCTTTATTGCCTTTCATGAAATTATACTATACAATGATGTAGAAATAAATTTTCTAATAACTCTGTGCAGCTGGTTGTTTTGAGATTGGGCTAATCACATGTGGGCAGAAGTGATATACATCACTTCCAAGGATGAGCCATAAAACCTTCCCACCAGGGTCTTCCTTTTGTTTTCCCCGTGCTTTGGATCAATGGGAAAGACTTCAAGGACCTTGAGGAGGGCAAAGTCCCGAGATGGAAGGAGCCTGAATCCCTGCGTTGCTGCTGAGAGAAGAGCTCCCTAAGCAGAAAGAAACATCCTTGTTGGACTCTTGCTTGAGTCTTGCAACTCATTGTTTTATGCCATTTAAATCTGGCATTGTTTATTGTTAACCAATCTTGAATAAATGCAAGATGTTATTAGTAGTATTACTATCTTAGTTCTCTTATCTTTAGCTATTTTTTCTTTTCTCATATCAAACCAAACCATTAATTCCCCAACATTTTGTTCTCATCCCTCTAGCCTTTTTTTCTCTTTACTCACTCACCTGCTCAGCAATTTTGTGCTCCAGAGCTGGGTTCCATAGAATAAGTCCCAAGTTTCTCTCTTCTCCCACTCCACTTTCTTATAGAAGGTATCTTTCAGTCATCTCTATAAGGATGCCCTCCTCCCAGCCCTTCTGACTAGGCATAGCCAAAACCCACTTTGTCTTCTTCACCAATTTTGATACTGCCATCACTGCCTCAGTCCACCCAGACTGGTAACAAAATCTGACATTTATCTTTGACTTTCCCTGTCCTCTGACTCTTTCCTCCCTGTTCAATTAATTGTCCTAATATTCTCCCTCTACAGCTTAGGCCTTCTTTTTCCATGTGAACTGTCACCATTTTTTCTGGATTGCATAGAGTCCGCTGAACTTTGCAGTGTCCTCTTAAGTGGAATTGAATTCAGATCTGCTTCACTGTAGTCTCTTTTCCTCATAATTGAAGTTTTAATCAAATTATGCTAAGGTACCAATGGCTATTAACTGAGGCAATAATTTTAAATGTCACCATTTAATATTCAAAGTCATTGAAACAAAATAATGAAAATAATTTTTAGTTTTAGCTCATTTTCCTATACCCCAATATATATCTTATGATCTGGCTAGGCATGTATCTCAACATGCCAGGGCTTTTTAAACTACATTTCAGGATCTTGCTGTTCTATCTGCACTTCTTAGTATACCAAATAGTGCCCTTCTGTCAAAGCGTGTTTTAATTGCCACTTCATCCATAAAGGCTTTTTACTTTTTTTTTAAATGGCAAATTTTATTTTTTATTTTTTGATTCATTGATTTTTATTTTTATTTACCTTTTTATTTAAAATTTTTTTTATGTATTATTGTTCATGCTATTACAAATGTCCCATTTTCCTCCCTTCACTCCCCTCCCTCCAGGTTGCCCCCAACTTCCATAATCAATCCCACGCCATTGTCCACGTCTATGGGTCTTTCATGTATGTTCTTTGACTAATATTTCACCTCCTTTCAGTCAGTCCCCACCTTGCTCCTCCACTCTCATAGCTGTCAGTCTGCTGATTCCATGTCTCTGGTTCTAGCTTGCTCAAGTTTATTTTGTTAATTAGATTTCTCTTATAAGTGAGATCATATGATGTTGGTCTTTCAACAACTTACTTATTTCACTCAGCATAATGCTCTCCAGCTCATCCATGCTGTTGCAAAAGGCAGGGATTCCTTCCTTTTTTCTACTGCATAGTATTCCATTGTGTAAATGTACCACAGTTTTTTGATCCACTCATCTATGGGCACTTAGGCTGTTCTCAAATCTTGGCTATTTGCAAATAGTGCTGCTATGAGTATAGGGGTGCATAAATTCTTTTGAATTGGTGTTTTCTGATTCTTAGTATATATTCCCAGAAATGGAATTGCTGGGTCAAAAGGCAGTTCCATTTTTAATTTTTTGAGGAAATTCTATATTGTTTTCCACAGTGGCTGCAACAGTCTGCATTCCCACCAACAGTACACCAGGGTTAACTTTTCTTCACATGCTCACCATCACTTTTGTTGTTTTTTGATTTATTAATGATGGTCATTCTGACTGATGTGAGGTGATACCTTGTTGTGGTTTTAATTTAAATATCTGTGATGTCTAGTGATGTTGAGCATCTTTTTATATGTGTATGGGCCATCTGTATGTCCTCCTTGGGGAAGTGTCTGTTCAGGTCCTTTGCCCATTTTTTCACTGGATTGTTTGTCTTCCTGTTGTTGAGTCATATATATTTTGGAGATTAAACACTTGTCCAATGTCTCATTGGCAAATAAGTTCTCCCAGGCAATCAGTACCCTTTTCATTTTGATGATGGTTTCTTTAGTCATGCAGAAGCTTTTTAATTTGATGTAGTCCCATTCGTTTATTTTGCCCCTTATTTATGCTATCCTAACTTATACTTATCTTTATCCATTTTGAGTTTACTCTAGTATATGGTATAAGTTGATGGTCTAGTTTCATTTTTTTGCATGTGCCAGTCCAGTTCTCCCAACACCATTTATTGAAGAGACTGTCTTTATACCATTGTATGTTCGTGCCCCCTTTGTCAAATATGAATTGAGCCTAGAGACATGGGTTTATTTCTGGGCTCTCTATTCTGTTTCATTGATCTATATGTCTGTTCTTATGCCACTACCAGACTGTTTTGATTACAGTGATCTTGTAATATAGTCTGACATCAGGTATTATGATTCTTCCAACTTTGTTGTTTTTTCTCAAGGTTTATGAGGCTATTTGAGTTTTGGGGGGTTCCATATAAATTTGTGGAATATATCTGTCAAGTATGCCATTGATATTTTGATAGGAATTGCATTGACTCTATATGTTGTTTTGAGTAATATGGACATTTTAAGGATGTTAATCTTCCAATCCATGAACATGGTATATGCTTCCATTTATTTGTATCTTTCTCAATTTCTTTCTTCAGTGTTCTCTGGTTTTCTGAATTCAGGCCTTTTGTCTCCTTGGTTAAATTTATTCCTAGGTACTTTGTTGTTGCTACAGTATATGGGATTTTTTTCTCAGTTCCTCTTTCTGATAAATTGTTGGTATACAGAAATGCCATCAATTTCTGAATATCAACTATATATCCTACTTCTTGACCAAATTTGATTATTAACTCAAGTAGTTTTTTGGTGGAGCCCATAGAGTTTTCTATGTACACTATCATGTCATCTGTGAATAATGACAGTTTTACTTCCTCCTTTCTGATTTGGATGCCTTTTATTTCTTCTTGTCTGATCGATGTAGCTAGGGTTGTCAGTACTATATTGAATAAGAGTGGTAAAAGCAGACACCCTTGTCTTATTCCTGATCTTAAGGAAAACACTTTTGGTTTTTGTCCATTTAATGTGTTGTTGAAAATAGGTATTTCATATGTGGCCTTTATTATATTGGGATATGCTCCCTCAATTACCGCTTTTCTGAGTGTTTTTATCATAAGTGGGTGCTGGAATTTATCAAATAATTTCTCTGTATCCATTGATATGATCATGTGATTTATATATTTCATTTTGTTTATGTGATGTATAACATTTATTAATTTGTGAATACTGTACCATCCTTCCCTCCTTGGAATAAATCTCACTTATGTTGTATGATCTTTTTAATATATTGCTAGATCTGGTTTGCTAGTATTGTCTTGAGGATTTTAGCATCTATGTTTATCAGAGATATTGGCCTGTAGTTTTCTTTCTTTATTGTGTTTTTACATGGTTTTGGAATAAGGATAATACTGGCCTCATAAAAAAGAGTCTGGGAGTCCTCCCTCTTCTCAAACTTTTTCGACTAGTTTGAGGATAGGTGTTAGTTCTTCTTTAAATGTTTGGCAAAATTCATCTGTGAAGCCATCTTGTCCAGGGATTTTTTTGTAACAGGAGTTTTGTTTTGTTTTGTTTTGCTTTTTAATATATTTTATTGATTATGCTATTACAGTTGTCCCATTATCCCCCCCTTCATTCCCCTCCACACCCTCTCCCACCCACATTCCCCCCCTTTAGTTCACATCCATATGTCATAAGTTCTTTAGCTTCTACATTTCCCATACTATTCTTGTCTTCCCCATGTCTATTTTCTACCTACTATCTTTGTTACTTATTCTCTGTACCTTTCCCCCCTCTCTCCTCCTCCCATTCCCTTGTTGATAACCCTCCATGTAATCTCCATTTCTGTGGTTCTGTTCCTGTTCTAGTTGATTGCTTAATTTGTTTTTGTTTTTGTTTTAGGTGTGGTTGTTGATAATTGTGAGTTTGCTGTCATTTTACTACACATGTTTTTATCTTCTTTTTCTTAGATAAGTCCCTTTAACATTTCATATAATAAGGGCTTGGTGATGATGAACTCCTTTAACTTGACCTTATCTGAGAAGCACTTTATCTGCCCTTCCATTTTAAATGAAAGCTTTGCTGGATAGAGCAATCTTGGATGCAGGTCCTTGCCTTTCATGACTTGGAATACTTCTTGCCAGCCCCTTCTTGCCTGTAAGGTCTCTTTTGATAAATCAGCGGACAGTCTGATGGGCACTCCTTTGTAGGTAGTTGACTCCTTTTCTCTTGCTGCTTCTAGGATTCTCTCCTTCATTTTCACCTTGGCTAATGTAATTATGATGTGCCTTGGTGTGTTCCTTC
>PVIA01005999.1:0-98996 GCA_004024845.1 Tonatia bakeri | reverse complement strand
AATTTTTTTAATAATATAACAAGGAGTGATGAACACAGGAGTCAGCAGGCAGAGACACTGCACCCATCAATGAAATGTCGGTTACCGCTCAGCTTCACTTGGTTGTGGATGTTGAGTTCATGGGCACTTAGTACATAACTAACTAAACAACTGAATTCAAGCAAGCCATGCATGGAGCAACGAAGAAATAATTAAGATGCAGAGGGAGAAAAGGCACTGAAGTCTTCTGGCGCTCTGCATGCCAGGAGAGACCTTGGAAGTCGCAGCCACCTGGACGCTAGGTCCCCTGCCCTCCTTAGGTCCTTCTCCCCGGGAGACGCTTTGTCTCTCATCTATGCACGTGACCGCAGGCCTGGACGGGGGCATCCCAGGGCTTCGAGGTTCCTGATAAAAGCTGGTGGGATGTTTGGAATGTCACACTGGTACCTACCGATGGACTTTTGGACTAAAATGTGGGGGTTGACACTCATTCCCTACATCAACATTCAGAAACACTGACACATTTACCTAGTAGCTGAAAGAAGGCTCCAGGTATGCTGAGAGGGTGGGCTGATGGGCCTCCTAGAAAGGGGGTGGGTCTCCCTTCAATAAGATGAACTGAGAGTCAAGGACCTTTCCTGTGCTCTCATGTGTGTGTGTGGGGGGGGGGGTTGTTTGCAGTGTTCCCCTGGGGCTGGGGCTGGCTGTGCTGCTCTGAGGCCCACAGAGTCCAGAAATGGCTCTGTCCCCCTGGCAGCCATGATGAGCCCTTAGGAGAGAAAAACTGTTGCCCCCTCCTCTCCTTGCCCCAGCTCTTCCACATCTACTCAAATCATGGTCCCCAGACAAACCTGACTGGCAGCTCCAGGATCTCTGGAGACTCATTAGAGATGCAATACCCCTGACTTACTGAATCTTAAACCCTGAGGGTGGTCCTGGCACATAAGTTTTACCGGCCTTTCCTGGGGCTCTGATGCCTGCTCCAGTCTGAGAGCCACTGACTGAAGTCCATTTTCCCCATCCCTGGACTCCAAATGGCTTCACCACCTTCCCTGACAGTATTCCACAGGCCATTGCTTCCAGGACCTACTGCCACCTATTTGCCTTAAGAAACCCTAGCAGAGCCCTCAGCTGCTTAGAGCATTGTTCCATACACCAAAAGGTTGTGGGTTCGATCCCCAGTCAGGGTGCATGTGGGAGACAAATGATCAATTTTTCTCTCACATCAATGTTTCTCTTTCTCTCTCTCTCCCCTCTCCCCCTTTTCTCTCTCTAAAATCAATAAATATAGCATTGAGGATTAAAAAATAAATGAAAGAATGACCAAAAAGCATAAATTTCATGAGTACCTCTTAATAAAATGATCTCTCTCCCAAGTAAAAAACCAAATAACTAAAACCACCCATCCCATTCACAACCAAGAGTTTTGAACGAACAAGCGACAATGTATCTCTCTCCTGTCTTATTTGCCTCCCATTTGCCTCTTAATTCCCCGGCAAACCGATTCCCTAGAGATCATCAGCAGCCCCCGTGTCCACAAACCCCACCGGCATTTTGGTGTTCCTGTTCACTCGGTCCTCCTCTCGGGCTCCGGGCAGGTCCTGGGCTCCGGGCACCAGGCTAACACAGCATGGTCATGGGCTTCCTCATTCAGCAGGCATTTGTGTTTTTATTTGGGTTCCTCCAGTGCGCCAGGCACTGTGCTCCGCAGGCCCTGGCGCACAGCCTGCCCCAGGGGTGTTTACAGGCCATCGCAGTGGCGTGAAACATGGGTAGTGAGACTTAGAGAGCATACCAGATGGACACCTAACAGGGGGAGGCAAGCAAATCTCAGAAACCAACACTGAGGAAGCGGCACCTGAGTTTAGTCTAGAGAATGAGGAGGGGTCCTGACCAGCATGGCTCAGTTGAATGTCACGCCACAAAGTGAAAGGTAGCTAGTTCAATGCCCAGCCAGGGCATGTGCCTAGGTTAAGGCCTGGTCCCCTGTTGGGGAGTGTGCAAGAGGCAACTGATTGATGTTTCACTTGCTCTCTCTCTCTCCCTTTCTTCTCCTCTCTAAATAAATAGATAAAATCTTTTTTAAAAATAATAAAGGATGAGGAGGGATTGACCAGTAAGGGGATGAAGAAGAATGCTCTAGGCAGCGGAACAGCATGTGCCAACAATCAGTAGAAACATAGTGCAAGATGTTCTAGCACATTCGCAGGGTATCACAGGCACATGGAGGAGGGCATGGAGGCATTGGGGAGAGGCTTCCTGAAGGAGGTGCCACGAGTGGGCATCTGTTAAGGGATGAAGGGCATCCTAGGAAGACAATACAGCAGGAGCAAAGGCACAAAATATCACATCTTGAGGGAGATATAAGTAACACAGATGACACTAAAGTACAGAACAGAACCTGAGGACAGTGTAGCAGCTGGGGAGAGCAGTGTCATGCTACATAGTGTAGACTAAAAGTGATAGGACTCACCCTGGCTGGTGTGACTCAGTGAATTGGGTGACACCCTGGAAACTGGAAGGTTGCTGGTTCGATTCCCAGTCAGGGCACATGCCTGGGTTGTAGGCCAGATCCCCAGTAGGGGGTGTGTGAGAGACAACCAATCAATGTTTCTCACATCGATGTTTCTCTCCTTCTCTTTCTCCCTCCCTTTCCCTGTCTCTAAAAATAAATAAACAAAATCATTTAAAAAATAAAAGTGACAGAAATCACTGAAGAGGGGAGGGGAGTGTGTACGTGTGTGTGTGTTCCCTTTGTACAGTGATCACTCCGACTGCAGCATGAAAGATACATCAGAAAGGGCAAGACTGGAGGTGGGGAGAAAAGTTGGGAAGACAGCAATTGTAATGCAATGATTGGGGTGAAAGAATGAGTTCCTCCACTAGGCAGTGGCTGTAAGGTGTAACATTTAAGCAGTAGGATCAATGACATAAAGTAATATTACCAACACAGAGACTGGAAAACATGAGTCACGGCTCTGCCCCTTACTACCTGTGCGATCTTGGACAAATCACTTGGCCTAAGATCCCATTTCCTCACCTGTGAAATCAAGACAATCATAGAGCTGATCTCACTGTTGTTGAAAGAATGAGACAGTGTAATGGACACAATAGACAGAGCATAAGACCGAGCAGATGATGAATGAGCACAGATGAGAGCTCCCATTCTTAGTATCCTTAACTGGACTTGGTTGACCAGCTGCAGATACTAAGAGAGACCAGAGCGCACAATGATGCGCTCCAGCATTTCTGTCCTGCCCTTACTAAGACAGCAAAGGCAGGTTGGGAAGATAGCGCTCACTAGCTGGGTATGCAGTGCCCACTGTTGGAGGATGCAGTCCTCCGCGAGGCTCCCTCACTGCTTCACATCTCACTGTGTGAGCCAAGAACACAAGGCCTGGACCTACTACCACCTGGGACACTCCTCAGGGCTGTGTCACAATGAGACACTGTCTTCCTCCAGGCTTACTCACTGCTTCCTGAGAAGCAGCAGATTCCTGAGCTCGGTACCCCACAGCTGCAACACAAACCTGCTGTATGTGGCGCATCCATCTGGGCCCATCCCGCTACCCCTGTGGGACTCCAAGGCCCAGGGAACTGATGCAAATATGCTGACGCTCATGCTGTGTGCCCAGGGAACAAAGTCCTGTGTTTCTGACCCAGGAGTCTCATGTCTCTGCCAGCAACTGTGAGTCAGTGACAGGTTAATTTATTAGCTTCTAAGTTTGAAAGAGAGACTTGGAGTCATCAGTGCATGGTAGTTGATAAAGCCCTGCATATAAACAACACCGCCTAGGAAGAGGTATGAGGACACACCCTGGGTAACACTAAAAAATAAAGAATGAGGGTAGGAAAAGAAGCCCAGGGAAGCCCAGGGGTCCCCAGGAAGGAAACCTGGGGAAGAGTAGTTCCCTACAAGCCAAGGAAGTAGTTTAAATTAAAACAGAGCTGGTACTCTGGCCAGGTAGCTTAGTTGGTTAGAGCATCATGGTCCTGGTACGCCAAGGTTGTGGGTTCAATCCCCAGTCAGGGCACTTACAAGAATGACCGAAGAATGCATAAATGAGTGAAACAACAAATTAATGTTTCTCTCTCAAATCAATTTTTAACAAAGAATATATAGATTTTAAAAAAACATAGTTGGCAATGGAGTCAACTGATGCTTAAAAATCAAATAAGATGAAAACTGAAAAATAGCCAATGAATTTAGCAACTAGGTCACTGGCAAGAGTCCTTCCAGTGAAGTGGTGGGGCCAGAAGCCAAACTGGAGTGGGTGAGGAATGAATGGAGGTAAAGAAGGTGTGACATAAAATACAAGGCACTTCCCAAAAGCTCAGCTGGAAGGACAGAGAGGTGGGCCATTGGTAACCAGAGGGTATCACACAAATGAAAGTTTCTTTCTAAACAGATGGAAGAGACTGAGGAGAACAAGCCAGAAAAGTGGGGAAAGTTGGGGAACGAAGATGAAATGAAGTGAAGAGGAGAAGGGTGACATTCAGGTCCCAGGTGAGAGGCTGGCCTGAGCCCTCTTCTACAGAGATGGCATTTGCCACAGCCCCATCCCCTCAAGCAGGCCAACCTGCTAGTTCAGCCTCTCAGGCTAGCTCAGCCCACTGTCCCTAGAGAGGGGCTTGGCCAGCAGCTCTCCCTGCCCAGGCAAGTTTAGAAGGTGACACTCCAAGCCCTATGAGGCCAGCTGGCAGGGAGACTGGGTGCCTTCTGCCAGCAGGGATGGATGGTCACTTGGAAGGTGGCATCCAGAGGGAAGAGAGAAACTGCTGAGGGAGACACAAACTTCAGCCCCCTGGTACTCAGGACTGACAGAGAAAAGCCCCGAGGGAAAACCCAGTGATTAGTCCGAGGAGGAAAAGGAACTCTCCTTGGAGGAACACCTGTGTTCTGCTTGGAGTTTCTGCATCCCCTCACCTTACTCTTCCGATTGTTAACAGTGTTCTTATCCCAACATGACAGAGGAAGTAACTAGGACTGGCCTGGTGCTTAGCAGTCAGCACATGGTGGGTCCCAGCTCTCTCTGATTTGGGATCTGGCTCTCCTGCCCCTACAGCCCACACTGTCCTTTCCTCCCAAAACAGCACCCAGGGTCTGGGCCAGGGTCAAGCACTCACAACTGCTGCCCCTGCAGCCCTCTGGCTGAGCCCAGGACAGCCACCTCAGCCTGCTAGGGTGGTCTGTGGCCTGTGACAGGGCAGGTCCTCCAGGTACTTAGTGTTCTCTCTTCGGGGGCCCTGGTTGGCCTTCCAAGCAACATCAGACCCCAGGCGGTCTGATCTCTTATGGCCTGGGCCTGGCAGAGGTGGCCAGGAAGGGAGGGCCAGCAGGAGTGTGCAACTGGGCTTACCTGTGGACATGCCTCTGCTTTTTTGGAGGGCCAAGGGGCGAGAAGGAATTACTCCCAGGAACCCTCTCTAGGGGTGTGAGAATGAGGACAGAAGACAGCAGCTCTTTATACCTTGAGGGTCTAGACTAGTAATTTTCAACAGGTGCATCAGAATAATTTTTAAAACATGCAATATCTGACTATCTAGTCAGGATCGCAGACCTCCTTTCCCTTAGATTGTCAAATTTAAAAAATGACAACAGCCAACACAACGATAGCTGCCCGGCTTGAATTCATCAACATTATACCTATTTTTTTTTTTTGGTCGGGTCGGCAAAAAATATAATTTTTGGTGTGCCACAGAATTTTAGTAATTAATTTGTTGTGTGCCATGAGTTGAAAAAGGTTGAAAATCGTTGGTCTAGACTCTTTGAGAGACTTATAGAAGCAAAAGATGGACTCTCTGCATAGAAGGGCACACACACAAAACACAACCTTGCGCAGTTTCTGGGTCTACTCGCCAACCACCACCATCAGCAGCCAAGTGTCAAAGGAGCGTATATCAAAATCAGCCGAAGGGCTGGCTAAAAACACAGGTGCCCATATGCCACCGCAGATTCTCATTTAGTGGATCTGGGGCAAGGCCCGGGAGTCTACGTTTTTAACCAGCGCTTCAGAGGCTTGGGCGCTAATGCTCAGCGGAGCCCACTTTGAGAAACCCGACTCTGGGGAGAAGAGATGGCCCCATGCTTTAAACTTTCCCCATCCGGGATGCACGAACTGTCTCCCTTCCCGTCCCGCGGGCCTCACCCTCACGCGAGGTAGTAGAAGCATCTGGGAAACCTAGTAGGAACAAGCGATGGCTCCTAGGGCCTGCCCGCCCCGGTAGATTCCGCGCCACTGCTCCCCGGGAGGCGAAATGGCACGGTGGCCTGCAGGGGGCGCGGTGCTGGAGCCGACGCCGGAGGGGGGTTCTGCCTGCCCCTAGCCCAGAGCGGAGGGGCGGGAAGCAGAAGGGAAGGGAACGGAGGGGAGAGGAACGGAGGGAAGAGGCTGGGAGGGAAGAAGAAGAGAGGTGCACGGCGCCGCGGAGCCCAGGCGCAGGGGCTGGAGCTGGAGCTGGAGCCGGAGCCGGAGTCAGAGCCCAGCCGGGGGCGGGGCGGGGCCGGCGGCTGGCGGCGAGCGCTAGGGGAGCGCGCTCGGGGAGCGCGGAGGGCGGAGCAAGGGGAGCGCGGGCCACCAACGCCACCGCCCCCGCCCTGCGCCGCCCGCGCGCAACAGTTCCCCCAAAGTTGCAGCCCGGAAGGCGGGCCGCCGGTCGGGGACGCCGCGGTATGGGCACCCGGCAGACCAAGGGCAGCCTGGCGGAGAAAGGCAGCCCCGGCGCGGCGCCTGGTCCCCGCCGGGAACGGCCCGACTTCTGGGCGTCGCTGCTGCTGCGCGCCGGGGACAAGGCGGGGCGCGCGGGCGCCGGCGCGGGACTACCCCCCTACCACAGGCGCGTTAGCATGGTCCAGGAGCTGCTGAGGATGGTGCGCCAGGGCCGGCGGGAGGAGGCAGGGACGCTGCTGCAGCACCTACGCCAGGTGAGCGCGGCGAGGGGGCGCGCCGGCCGCGAGAGCGCCCCGCCCCTTCCCGGCTTGGCTGGGGAACGCCGAAGGGCACCGCCCAGGGTCCCCTGTCGCGGGGATGGAACCCGGTCTGGCAGCAGGTGCCACGGTGCTCCCGCGGAATTTGAGGCCTCAGGACTGGGTGGAGGAAGGATGGCCGGGCAAGCCTGGGCTGCCGGGGACCTGTTGAAATAATGTTCCCGCTTCTCTCCTCCGCAGGCAGAGGAGGCTGGTCCCAGGAATGGTTGCGGAGAGGGGGCGCGGGGAGGGTTGCCTGGCCTGGACCAAGATGCCTTTCCTCCTCTCTACCCACTGGCAGTCACTCTTGGCCAAGGGTCCTCAAGGAATTCGTAGTTGTCAGCTTCCCCAGGGAATCCAAGGGCACGACCCTGGGGCTGCTGAGATGCCGGTCCCTAGGTCGTTGTCCACCTGGAGGCATTCTAGATTGCGCTTAAGGTGGGAGACAGTGTTTTATCTCCCCTGAATAACTTTGACAGGTGCTCAGCCATGAGCCCCTACTGAACACTGGAGGGGAGAGGGGAATTGGATTGGTTTCCTGTGGGACTATCTGGCTGCAGAAACTTCAGGAAGCTGCCAGCGCCCTGCCCTCTGCCTGTCCATGTCCCACTGGTTAGCGACTGCCTGCAGATCTGGCGCTCCCCTCTGCTTCAGGGCTGCCCTGGGGCCCGCTCTGTCAGCCACCTCTCTTTGGCTTGTTTTCCGTCCTTCATTTCGTTTGAGGGAAGGGTGGCCTGGTCCATGGATTTTGTTGAGTGGGAGAGAGGCAGGAGGGTGTACCCCCTGCATCACCAAATAGATTGTCTTCACCCAACTTTGGGTGGGGGCGGGGGGGTTGAGCCCAGGGCCCATATTCTTGCTAGACTGACCCCATCAGTGGTGGGGTTTATGTGGATGGGAGAAGGGATCAAAGGTGGCATTTCTGAAATTTAACCATCACTGATTGAAGAGGATGTAGAGGCACCCTCCTGGGAGGAGCTTCCAAAACCTACTCATATCCATGTCCCTCCTGATTCTGTGGCGTTCACCCCCCTCATATCTAGTTTGCTGGGACCCTGGAGTGTGTGGTCCCAAGGTGCACACTGCACAGGGAAAGGGAAGCAGAGACCTGGGGCAGGAATGGGTGGGGGTCAGCTCTTGCCTCAAGCTATTGCAAACAGAATGAGGCCTGAGCTGCCATTAGATTCTGAGGTGTGTTCTCTGAATTGAATCATCAAAGAAACATGGCATTATGCACCACATAACTTTAGCTGTTTGTATTTCTTTTTGTCTTTCAAAAATTGGAGACTAGTGCATGGCCTCTGTGGAAACTCTTTTGCTTTCAAACAGAATAATGGATTTTCCAGACCATCATATCTCATTTGCACACCAGACAGTAAGAAGATTCTACTGATCACATGCTGTTCCCCCAGCACTGGGGTGGGTGCTTCTGGGGAAACAGAATGGGGAGGGGGCTGACAGGTGGGGACAAGACAAGCCCCTCTTGAAGGGAAGAAGAACAAAGGGAAGTCAGAATTCTTTAGGACTGGTCACAGAAGACCAACCCTGTGGCTGCCTCCGGCTCATCTTGGCTGAGTGAGGTTCCACATGCTGAAGCTGACCTTCTCCCTGGTTTTTGGGGAATAGCTAAGTTCCTGTGGCCCCACAGGGTCTTTGAGACAGGGAGCGTTTCCTGAGAAACACTGGTCTTCTTGGTGTCCTGATGGCCTTCTTAGTGGCAGGACTGGGGGGCAGGATGGGTGTAATCAGACTTCCCCTTTTTTGTGTAAACAGAGGAATAACTTGCCCCCTCCCCCGTCCCTGTGTGTTGGCTTCTTTGTCCCCCAGCTGTGGGGGGCAGCGTCTGTAGGCCTCTCCAGAGCCAGCTGCGGGCATGCCTGCGGCCCTGCAGCCTGGTGTCCATGTGTCCATGAGAGACAGACAGCTTTCTAGGACCCTGAGGCTGTTCAGGGAAATGTTGAGCTGGGCCTGTGCTGTGCACTAAAGTGGTCCTTTCTCCCAAATTTTGGCTTTCTGTCTGGTTTCCTTCTCTAGCCTGAAATTGGTGATGTTCAGAAGGAGGATGAGCAGTCACTGGGAGACAGGAAAACACCCAGAGCCTCACTGGGGGTCGAGCCAGGGAGAGCATCTTCCATAATGCAACAGGCAAAGACCGGGGTGTGTGCAGACCTCAGGGTGGTCAGTCCCACTGTGGTGTTGTCTCGAACCTACAGGGTGGGTACTGGGGACCAGGCAGGAGTAATGACAGCCAGGACAGTAACAGCCTCACGCATTTGCAGGGCGCTTGCTGCTGTGTTTGACGGTGTCCCTTTGGCTGCAGGGTTTGTGTGTGCCCAGAGCCCCAAGGTTGGAGGTTGACTGAGATCTGTAATCCCTGCAATCTTAACCTCAAGTCCTTGAGGTTTTTGAGGTCTCAAAAGACATTCTTCCCAGACAAATATACCAGCATATACATGCTTGCAAGAATTTCAGAGGGTTCACAAACCCCAGGTTCAGCGTATGCCCCGGTCTGGTACTGCGCCTCCCCCCGCTATGGAAGCAGACACTGAGGACTGTGCGTGGCAATTTGTGGTGACTGCTGCTGCTGCTTCTGAATGCCCCTCATTCAAATCTAAGATCAGGGGGTCCATGATTGGAGACCCTCCAGCTGTCCGTGCTTGTCACTTACTTAATGTTAGCGATCCCGAGCTGTGGCCATTGATGCAGGCAGGATGCCCGGAGCTTCCTTGAAGGAGCAGAGCATGGCCCCATCCCTTTAGGAGCAATGTAATCATGAGAACAGCCTGGGCCGAGGGTCAGCTCAGAGGCTTGCCTTCTGATCCTCAGTCTGCTTTGACCTTGGACCCAGAAGATAATCTGAGTCTTGTTTCCTCATTCCCCAAAGGGTATCCGGGATACTGAGCAGAGCAAACGCTACAGAGTGTATGAAACTGCGTTGGCTCTGCAAATCAAGACACATTTTTACAGCAAAGATGATAAGAAACAGAAGAATCAGCCCTTCTTTGGGTTTGGCCAGGCTACAACCAAGGTCTTGGTATCCTTTCTCAGACCAAGCTCACACAGCTTTGGGATTCTGTCTGCCTGGCTGGGGCTCAGTCTGGATGCAAAGCTCACTGCGGATTTGAAGCTGTCTGGAGTGGGCGCTCATGGGGATAAGAGAAGCCAGCTGAGGATGGAAGAGGCCACGCCCTTCCCCTTCCCCAGCCCTAACACTGCAGGCCTCAGGCTTCCCCAGATGTCCCTCCCTGAGTCTTGGGATCAGGCTTGCCTTTTCTGAGGAACCCTGGGGAAGAGGTAACCTTTAGTCCTGAAGAGGAGTGAGAGCCAGCCCAACAGTTTTTCTGAGTCCCCAATTTTCCAGCCTGGGACATCAGCCAGTTTCGCGCAGCACCAGAGTAAGGGGTCGGTTTCCCCAGGACACACTGAGCTGAAGTGGCTCACTTCCTGTTCACTGATCTCCCTCCTTTCCTGTAGAGAGGGTGTGATTGGGTTGGTTTACTGCCACTCAGTATGGCACAGCCCTCGTGGGCAAAGCTGCCCAGGGCTAGCCTGCCTGCCCCTCCCAGTGGTGTGGCTTGCACATGGACTTCAGTCTGCCAGGGTGGGCGGACTGGCTTCACTCTGCATATGGGAGCAGGAGCCACATCAGCTAATGCAAACAAGAACCTCTCCCTGCCCCCGGGACCCAGGGCCAGCTGGGTAACAGACAAGCACTTGGAAGCTCCCTGAGGACCTGGAGATGGGGCGGGTCTTTTCTATCTAGAGACAAAAAATGAGTGGAATGGCCCTTGAGGTAATCTTTTTTGCTCTGACACCTCACCTATGAAAAACTCTTTAGGCAAACAGGTTGACAGGCCACCAGACAGCAAGCAGGGAAGCCCCCAGCCTTGGCCTTGATCTTAGTCTTCCTTCACCCAGAATGCATTTCCTTTTTTCTGCTGAACACCCCTTACCTTTCCAAGGCCGCCATCCTGGGCCATGTCCACCCCCAGCTCGGAGTCCAGTTGCCTTTTGGGTCCTTACCACACTGGGTACATTTCGTTATCCATAGACAGACTCCCCTGATGCCCCTTTTGTCAGGCTAAGTCCTAGGCTTCCTGAGGGTGGAGACACCATGGCCACCATTGTCCCTGGCATTGTATTGAACACCCACAGGCCTGTAACAGTCTTTAGTAAGTCTGAGCTGTGCAGATGTGTGTCTGCCACCGAGGTCAGGGTGGGCACTCAGAAAGCATTCGGCTCCCAGGCCACAGCTGTGTGCCGGGGGGCGCCCTCACCAGGCATGTCAGTGTGGCCGTGGGACCTGGCACGTTCATCCTTGGTGTGGTTGGATTTCTGGGAGCAAGGTCCAAGGGGCTTGGCTGTTCCCGGCAGCCTGTCAGGTGGTGGTGTTCTTGGATAGAGAGATGGCATGGTGCCCAGCCTCCGTGGGCACCTCAGGGATCCCATCTGGCAGGTGTGGTCTGGGGCCTCTGCCGAGGCAGCGGTGGGGGCTGGCGCCTGCTGGGAGGGCTGGCCTCAGTGTTCCTCATCTGCTGCTTGCATGAAATCATGCTCATTCCATGCACAGAGGGAAGCCTTTTTTAAAATGCACCACTGTCTGACTGGGCTGGGCACAGGCGTTTCCAGGGATAAAGATGCAGAAGGAATACTGGGCCAGGACCTGCTTCACTGGTTTCTAATGCCGGGGACACAGCAGGCTCTGTGTGTCCAGGCGTGACCGCACGGCCTGGTGCTGGGCCAGCTCTCCTGGCTTTAGGTCTGGTGGGTGGGGCTTTCTTTTGGAACAAGTGCCCACCTTTTCAAGGATGACCAGAACCTGCTTTGCTCTTTCTTCAGAGCTCCTGAAATAAATGGGGTCTTTCCATGGACACCCCTGCCGTGCATGCTCCTTGGTGGAGAGTTGCACACCCTCCCCCTCCACCTAATGCTGTGTCATTTCTCTGCACACTTTTCTGGGGCAGAGGCTATAGATTCCATGCTGAGCACAGTGAGTTTTCAGGAAATCTTTACTGGATGGTTTTAAACTTCTCAGGAACCGCTGCCTCTGCCCCTCAGGAGCCAGTGGGCTCTGGCTCAGACTGGCTCACGTTTTGTGCCCAGCCCCAGACCAGGTTAGCCTTCCAAAAGTCCATAGAGAGGGTGTCGTCACTCCTCCCCATGCTCAGTGTTCTAGCAGCTCCTCTCTGCACCCCCTCTCTGCACCCCACACACCTCCCGCCCGCAGAGCCACCTGGCAGAAGGGTTATGCAGGTGATTAGGGCCTTTCTCTGGCTTCCCTATCAGGATGCCCAAGGGTAGGATCAACACTTGAGGAGATCTCCTCCCCAGAGTGAGGTTCTGGAGCTACCACCTGCCCCTGCCAGAGCAGCACTGTGGGTGATGTATGAGAAAACTACATACACGCCCTCTCTGCCCCCTCCCTTCTGTCTGGATCACACCCTCTCAGTGGGAGAAGCAGGAGTGTAGGAGGGGCCCCCTGTTTAAAACAGCAGACTCAGTCGCTGCATCTGGGGCTCACTGTCACTGAAGAGTTGGCTGTCCCAGTGAGAATGGTGACCTTGGCACCCCCCCTCTCCCTGTCACAGTGCCTGCTGTCCTCCCGACCCCACCCACTGGCCCTGAGTGGTGCCATGTGCCTCTCCGGGAGCATTTCCCAGCTTTTTATTTTTATTTTTTTAACTTTCATTAGCTCGAACTCCTGGTTGCTGCAGCCATGTGGAGCCCTGCCAGTGGCTGCTGCTCGGAGGGATGTGGCATTTTGATGTTTCCAACTTTATCTTCACCAGGATAGGCACAGGGGCCAGCCGATGTGGAGGGGGTCAGGGTGCATTTGCCTGCAGAGCGGGCCACACTGCCTGGGCTCTGAGGTCGGTGCCCACCTCGAGAGATGCCCCCACCCTGCCTCTTTCTGGTCCTCCACGTCCACGTCAATCGTTCTGCCTGCCTCCCCACCACTTCCTGCGGCTTCTCTTGGTGTCTGTGTATTTCTCTCTGTGTCTCTCCCTTCCCTTGGGTGAGAATCAACTTTTCATCCCTTGTTAGTTTGCCCATCCTTGGTCAGCTTCCCTCGACACCCTGCCCACCACTCCCCCTGCCCCAGCCTCCAGAGCTGGGAGACTGGAGGAGCACTGGGCCCTTGAGAAGTGGAAGGAGTGGGAGGTGGGAAGGGGCCCCTGCCCATCCTGGTTATTTGGTGTTGGCCCAGCACCTTGGGGAAGAGCAGTCATTGGAGATGCCCTTCCCATCTGCAAGCTGCCTTCCAGTCTACAGAGCATTTTCTTGTGTGTATTTTGCTCCTTAAATAGTTTTGTGAGGTTGGCAGGATATTTCTTAAAGTAAAAAGTGGCAGGTTTTTGTAATATAAAAGCATTGCACAACTATAGGAAAATGAGAAAATACAGATGAGCAAGACTAAGACTGCAGGAATTCAGTGAACGCATCCACAGTCCTGTGCCTGCTCTTCCAGGCACTGTTCCAGGCTCCGGGGAGGCCACCAGCAGCCAGCAGGAAGAGCATTGGTAGCCATTGTCCCTTACCACAGGGAGGGGACTGCGAAGCTCCAGTGGCCAGAGCCAGTGGCCGAGCTCCACGTGGCCTGCAGTGAGGGCTTTGTGGCTGTGGCTGCCTTCACTGGGAACCAGCTCAGCCCTGAACTTGCCCAGCCCTTCCCTTCTCTGGCCTCAGCTTCCCATCTACAAACTGAAGGGGAGGGTGGCCGGGATGACCACTGAGCTCCCTGCCACCACGCAGGTCCTATCAGCAGGCCTTGTTTTCAGAAAGAGGCATTGATTCCCGTGTTGGGTGAGTTGGTTATTTCTTCCAGGCTCTGAGCTGGATTCACATTCGTGCTGTGAGGTCACTCCCTGGGCCCAGCCAGTGCAGGAGCCGGGATGATGGGAGGGGCTTCACAGGGATGTGGCCCCCAGGGGTTCTGTGGCCCTCCCCCACCACATACCCCACATACCGGCCACTGCAGAGGCCAGCCTGTCCTGCTGACAGCAGCCCTAGTGACTTGCCCCTTGTCTGGCAGAGGAGTGTCATCACACGACACAGGGGCAGAGACCAGAGCAGAAGACCTGGGAGGCCTGCATGGCTCTGCAGGCCACGGTGCGAGAACGAGGGCAGCACTGACAGAGGTCTGTGTCGTCCGGGGAGCTGTGGGTCCTTCACGTGGGTGTCTGGGGCGAACAGACCTGTCCACAGCCCTGCTGCCTGCCTGCCTCATGACCCTCCCCACCTGCAGAGGCTGCAGCTCTCCCCCCTCTTCCAGGTCCCCTGCCCTGAGGGCTCACTCAGTGTTCATATCACCCCAGCTCTGAGCCTCTCCTGCCCACAGAGACCCGGACCTCCCAGTGCAGGCAGAGCTGCAGGTACCTGGCTGCAGGAGTGCTTGGTTCTCTCATTTGGCTGGCTCTCCTGGGTGCCCAAGGGGTGGGTGGCACCAGGAAGAAGTAGAGAAAGCAGAGCTATCATGGTGCTCTTTCTAGAATGGATCAGAGTGGCAGCTGGTGCTGTAGACAGGAGTGAGTGTAGAGCCTGCCGTAGCTGGTCAGCTCCCGGCTCTGCCATTGATGGATGCCGAGTGGCCGGGCAGGGCAGACAACCAGGACAGGGGCAGTAGGGGACAGCGGTTGGGGTGGAGGGTGCAGGCACATAGCACATGCTAGCTACTATGCACCCCTCTAAATAGCACAGGCGCTGGGCGTAGGAGCTGCAGGGAGTCACCCTCCACCCCCATGGAGGCTTTGTCTCAACTGCCTTGCATGGCCCCTCTCAGCTGCTGCAATGCTCAGACCTGTCTCTCTTTTCCCCACACCCTCAGCCCAGGGCTCCCCCATGCCCTGCAAGAAACCCCAGTTCTCTCTGTGCCTCCAGCAGGCTCCCCTGCCCCTGCCTCAGCCGCTGTCCCCATGGAGCCTTCTGTAGCTACAGCCTGTCCAAGGAGGCTTGCAGGGTGCCCACCTACAACTGATGGCCACCAGACTAGGGCAGGACCCCTCGGGGAGACCAAGGCCCTCCTCACTTCAGCACACCATCTACCTGCAGGGAGCAGGGACTGGCAGCCTGGGACTACGCAACGCCCACTGCTGTGAGCTGTGTAAATACAGTCACTGCCTCCTGGCACACAGGACTCAGGCCCCACAGAGTAGTAAGAGTGGTGCTGGGGGCAGACAGGGGCCAACACAGCCCACACCTACACCTGTGCAGCCCCACAAAGCCTCACCACAGCCATGTGGTCCCAGCTCACCTGGCAGCCCCACCCTCACTGCACCCCTCTCCTGGCCTGGCCCCTCAGCCTCCACCTCTGCCTCACCTGAGACCCTGCGGGGGCAGGGGGTCGGGGGGTGCGGCATGCAGGAGGGCGGGGCAGGCCTTGGGAAAGACTTTATAGACCTTGGGGGGCGGGGTGGGGGGTGGAGGGAGGCAGAGCCTGCAGGTGCTGCCAGGAAGGGAGGGCTTTGTGGCCCCAGAGGAATCCTCGCTGGAAACCAAACCTGTCTTGCCAATTTCCACTTCCCATGAGGGGTTAACTGGAACTGCCTGCCCCACCACCCAGGGGTCTGTTCCCCAAGTTCCCTGCAGGGCTGGAGCAGCTGCTCGCCAAGCCCAGCCTATCTGGTCAGTGGTGCCACCCATGATCAGTGGCTGTCCCCACCCACACTCAGACACCTGCTGAGATGGCTGCCTCGGGCTTGTCCTCCTCTGTGGCACCTGCCAGGACACAGTTGTTGAAGAATCGAGCCCTGTGTTCTGGGGGAAAGGCCCGCAGCACACTCAGCATGTCCGGGAGGTGCTGGCTGAGATGATTTATAATCTCTTACTTAAGGCACCTAATGGCCTTCCCATAGGGACGTCACTTCCCACCAGCTGTGGGAGCTAGCAGGGAAAGCAAGAGCTACAGAGGGATAAGCAGGGGATGAGCGCTAGGCCCACCTGTACCAGGTGCTGTGCCAGCCGTCCTGCCCTTCAGTGAACTACCTGACCACCTCGTACATGACGGTCTGACTGGCTCAGTCCTGGCAGTCTGGGTCCCAGCCACCAGAAGACGGGCAGCACTGGGGCTTCATGTCCTCAGAGGTCTGGGGGGCCTAGATCTGCCCGTCCTGCCTCCCTGGTGGAATGGGAGGGAAGGAAAGGGGTTCCTGGGGTTTCTTTGGTGAAAAGGCATGCTGCAGTCAGTGCTGAGATATTCTAAAGAGGGGGACTCAGGGGAGGTCAGGGGAGGCGGGCCTGAAAAGGGGAGGGGGAATGTGGATGGAATTAGGGAAACTGAGTTAGGAAACTGGTGAAAGACTGCTCAGGAACCTGAGGGTGTAAGGCCGGCTGGTGGGGCACATGAGAGCAGGTGTGGAGCAAAGTGCTTCTGGTGGGCTCCACCTGCACAGCCTCTTGAGGGGAGAGGCCCGCCGAGGGAGACCCTGTGGGCAGAAGGCAGGGATGCTGGGGTGGAAGGAGAGGCCTAGGACCCTGGGCCTTCACCGGGCCTATGGCTTCGCTCGTTGCATCTCACCCACTTCCACCCCCACCCCCTTCCTCCCAGGGTCCCTGGAATCTGTGAACAAACTCGATGACCTTCCAGGAACCAAGCAGAGGTCCCTGCCTTGCCCAAGGACACCGCTTTCAACCTCTTATTCCTTCTTTAAGTCTCACTAGTTCCTCCTTGCTGCTGCTGGTGTGGCCCCTGTTTTTCCAACTGCAGGAGAACGAGGCCCTGAAGGACAAGGCTTGAAGATGGAGAGGATGCCACCTGCCTGGGTCGTGTCGCTGTGGCTCCCTTCCTGGGCCAGCTCCTGGCTGCCCCACTGCCTGGAGAATGGCACGAAGCTCCTTAGTGACAGGCCATTGTGCTCTCTGGTTCTGACTCGAAAGGTCTTGGGGAAATTAACTGGGCCCAGAGGCACATGTACGTGCAGGGCCTTGCCCACAGTCAGGGATCCTGGGGATCTCCTGCCCCGCCCTCCGCCACCCCCTCCCTCACGGCTTCCTGCCCAGAGTAGGGAGCAAGCTGGATCCTTTCTCCAGGGTGACTCATCTCTGCTCACCCAGACTTCTGGAGGCTCTGCCTGGGCCTGCCTCTGACCTAGAGATTTAAAGTGGCAGAGACCCTTCATTTGTTGGGATGGTTAATCTTACATGTCAGCTTGGCCAGGCTGTGGTACCCAGTTTGTGTTCACACACAAGTCTAGGTGCCACTGCAAAGGCATGTTTTAGATGAGATTAATATTTAAATCCTTGAACTTTGAGTAAAGCTGATGACCCTCCATAATTTGGGGGGCCTCATCCCTGAATCAGCTGAAGGCCTTCAGAGAAGAGGCTGGAAGGAGTTCTGCCTCCAGATTTAAGACTGCACGGTGAGCTCTTCCCTGCATCTCCACCCTGCAGACCTCAGGCTCAGACTCGCCCTGTCCCAAGTTCACGACCCTATTCCTTACATCAATATCTCTCCCTCCCTCCCCAGCCCCCCTCTCTCCCCCTCCCCCTTCTCTCTCTCTCTCTCTCTCTCTCTATATATATATATATTTATTTATTTATTTATTTATTTATTTATATATGGGTTCTGTTTCTCTGGAGAACCCTGACTAATAATATGCTTGTCCCCAAGGCCTGGCAGCTGGGGGAGATGGAGGTGGGAACTTCTAGGAGCTCTGGGCCCTCCTGTCCCCGCCACTTGCTCACTGTACATGATGGCCCTCAAGTCCTCAGCTTCTCACTCTGAGAAATGGCTTTTCTTCTTGGGAAGCAGGTTGCTGGGGAGCCAGAGGAGCCCCAAAGTCATTGCTCCTCGTAGTCATGACCCAAGAGTTCCTCTGACAGGGAAACCAAACCTCTCATTTGAAATGGACAAAATTATCACAGAGAGGGACACACAGGCCTAAGTGCATTCACTGGAAGGCGTAAACAACAGATTCCGGTTCTTTCCCAAGCAGAGCAATCAGGAGGGCTCTGGGATGGATCATAAGTGCTGAGAATCCGGGGAATGCAGGAGCCGAGGGACCTCGGGGACTTCCTGCAGGAGAGTCCCAGCCCTACGAGATGCTCTGACGGGGGCTCCGGGTGGGCTTGAGAAGTAAGTTTGGGAAGTACTGCAAATGCCACCACCTTTTCATTGAGCCGTAGAGCTCAGTAGCTAAAAATTCTGAGACGAAAAAGAAAATGGATATTGGTTAAATTTCTAGTGTTCCAAACCTCTGCGGTCCAAGACGCCCTTCTCCCTCTTTCTGCTCACTCTTCGGGAACAATGAGCTTGCACATCCTCATCTGGAGGGGTGGCTGCCCAGGACCACACAGTGACAAGCAGAGTTGGGGTGGAGCTGTGGTCCCAGAGGAGCAGACCCAACCCTCCTCAGGCTGCTGAGCCTCCCGGCTGACTTTATTTTCTTTTTAAGAGAAAGCATCTTTTTGGTATTTGTTTGTTGCTGGTGCTGTTTCTTGGATTTTAATTAAATCACACTTGGCAACAGCCAGGCATCTGTTTCCAAAAGCCTGTTTCTTTCAGAGGATGTCATTTTTAAAGACTTCAGAGTTGAAACATGAACAACACACAGCCATGAAGCCCCTCACTGAGCAAAGATGCCCTGTCCTGGCAGGGAGGGCAGGGCTGGGGCAAGCACTTGTAGAAACAAAGGCAGGCCAGCCTGCCAGGATGCCTGGCTTCAAAACGCTGCAGGGGCTCGGTGACCTTGGAGGCACCTAAGAGTACAGGCAGTCCCTGGGGAGACAGAAACCCTTCGATGTGACCACCAAACCCCAGGGCCCCTTACTCCAGCGGTCAGGTCAGGCAGCGGGCAGTGGCTGGCCAGTCACCTCCACCAGCCTTTCTTTTCTTTTCTTTTCTTTTCTTTTCTTTTCTTTTCTTTTCTTTTCTTTTCTTTTCTTTTCTTTTCTTTTCTTTTCTTTTCTTCTTTTCTTTTCTTCTTCTTTTTTTGTCATAAATGGAGACTGCCAAAGTGTGCCTGGCTTCTGAAGTGATGGCAGTGTTAAGGAGGACTGACCCTTTAATTTGCCGGTTCTGTGCTAACTCTGGGTGGTTAGTGCCAGAATTCAATTGCAGTGCACTAGTTGATGTTGGAACGCCCCAGTCCTGACTCTTCCAGTGGCTCCTTGCTCCAGGGTGCAAAACACCCAAGGCTCCCAACAAAGACTGGCTTTGAAATACAGGTGTTGGCAAAGCCTCCTTTAACAGACGCTTGAAGGTAGCAGCAATGCTTCACGTCTTTTCTTATTAAAGGAGTGTTATTTTAAAGGTGATGGTGATACTGGGCACAATGCGTTCAGGCCTGTGTTAGGATGTTTTGAACACATAGGTATTGTAGAGCGAGGTTGTGAAAGTGATGACAAGTTTCATTTAAAGATTTTGCCTTTTCTAAACCCTGAGTACTATCAACGAATACACTCCCAAGGAATATTCTATGGGAACAGGGTAAAGAAATTATCCCACCAGCCATTTCTTGACCTGACCTCCTCAACTCAGCCCTCTCCAGCCGTGTGCCCTGGGCGTCCCCGTGGGCACCGCCAGCTCTGTGGGCCTAGGGATGGGGGCTGCTGAGCCAGCCTGCCCTCGAAAAGCAGCATCCAAGGCTGCGGCCCAGGGCAGAGCAGTGCCCACCCGGACACCTCAGGCCCTGCTCTGGTGTTGTGGGGCAGGGCTGGGGTTGCTTCCTGATTTCTGCAAGTTTGCTTTGCTGCCTGGTGTTGTGAGCTGCAGGCCACGGGCCCTGCCTGCCCTGGCACAGCGTGCTCCCTACCCACAGAATCGGAGCTGCCCCGGGGCCTCATCTGCATCCCTGAGTCCCTGGGAGGTTTCTTGGGGGGGGGCGGGGGTCTGCGTGCACAGGCACCGCACATTCACACAGACGCCTTAGGGCGGCTTGGGTTTTCTGTTACTGTTCAGCATATTGAAGTAGATTTTTTTAAATTTAAGTGTAATTGGTGTGGAGTACGATTTTGAAGCCTAATGTTTCCCCAAGATTTTAAGTTTAACCTACAAATTTCATTATTCTGTTTTCAAATATAGGTGATTTCAATGATTACATTTAAGGGTGGAGGTGTTATAACTTTAACTAAATTTCTTTAAATATCTTAGTGATTTTTACAAATTTAATGTATGTTGTTTTCTTAAGCATATAAATAGCCATCCTAAAATTCCAAGTTCCTAAAACAGTTCTTAAAATCTAACAAATTAAATGTATGAGTAAGGTGAATATTAAGTTCTCTCAGACATCTCACAATTGTCACAAACTCAGCCAGATCCTCTTTCAACATTCTGCTTAAAATCATAAGCCTGAAGTGGATGACTCAATTACCCATTTTAAATTGGAATTGCAAGACTAATCTGTGGGAACTCTGATATACCTAATACTCTTCAGTGTTATGCATGTATGAAATACCGGAGTTATACATTCCTAACTTTATCTGAGCTTGGTTTACTTCCGTATCTCCTGGTTTAGTTTAATTCACCCCTTTCTGAATTAAGGACACTTCATAACCAAGGAAGCAGTTTTGCTCTTCAGAGCCACGGAGCCTAGGAAGATGCTTGTTTGGGCCTTTGAACTCCAAGCATCAACTGCCAGTGGATGGCCTCAGCCCACACCCTCTGGTACCAGTGACCTTTCCTCTTCTCCAGTCTTCGCTTCCCACCCCCAAACTTCTCCTCTTCCTGCACCCAGGTAGCTTCATCGCTGGGTTAGGTTCTGTTTCTTTCTTGTCTCAGTTCTTTCCCTGTTCTTCCTGTCCTCAGGGCCCTACCTGCTGCATCTGTTCAGGGGCATCCTCTTGCATGGCGTACACCCCCACACCCTCGGCTCTGGGATGTGTGCCCAAGGCCATGCTAATGACAAGAATCACAGGGAGCCCAAGGAAGATGCCTTAGTGGTTACCTTCCCTCTTCATATAGAAATCCCCTGCCATAGCAGGACTGAGTGCTGGTATCTCTCCACTGCTTACATACTTCCAATGACTTCCAGTGTTTTAATGGTGATAAAGTATATATAACATAAAATTTACCATTTTAACCACTTCTAGGTGTGCAGTTCAGTGGTATTAAGTGTATTCATATTATTGTGCACCGTCACCAACACCATCCATCTCCACAACTCTTTTTATCTTCCTGAGCTGAAACTGTGCCTGTTAAACACTAACTCCCCCTTCCCCATCCACCAATCTGGCAGCCGCCACCCTACTTTCTGCCTCTGTGAATTTGATTACTGTAGGAACCTCCTGTAAGTGGAATCATACAGTCCTAGTCCTTTTGTGTCTGGCTTATTGCCCTTGCCATAATGTTCTCAAGGTTCGTCTTTGTTGTTGCATGTGTCAGAATTCCCTTTACCACGTGTTTTTAATGTTCTTTCTTGTATTGAGCTGGGAACCATCTTCAGGCAGATGGTCCTACAGGAAGCCTTTCTGACTAGCCCAGACCTGCTTCCGGGAGCAAAGAGCAAAGGAGAGTGTGACGGGGCTACAGGCACCCAGAGGAGCAGGGCCAGTGAGACAGCAGGGACATTTCTGACAATAGCGGTTCTCGGTTTTCCACAGCTGTGCTCCCGGCTGATGTCGGCACCGCCAGAGGGCAGGGGTCCAAGCCCACTTGCGCTGACCTTTTCTCCCTGGTGTATTCCCTGGGGAAATGCCTCCTCTGTTTCTGTTTGGCGCATTGGTTTCCTAGGGTGGCCATAACAGATGACCACCAACTTGGTGCTATGGAGCAACAGAAATTTAATCTCTCACAGTTCTGAAGCCAGAAGTCTGAAATCAAGGTGCCAGAAGGACTCCTCTCCCTCCAGAGGCTGTAGGGGAGATTTCTTCCTTTGCCTTTTTAGCTCCTAGTCATTATGGCTGCTGGATCCCTTCAGTCTCCGGAGGGATTTTATATCACCGCCTTCTCTGTCTTCTTTGTGTACCTCTTATAAGGACACCTGGATTTAGGGCCCGCCAGGACAGTCCAGGATGATCTCATTTTAAGATCCGTAACTTAATCATATCTACGAAGACCCTTTCCCAAATAGGGTAACATGCATAGGTTCCGGGGACTAGGACTAGGACATGTCTTTTTGGGGGCCACCACGTAGCCCACTGCCTCCTATACCTGTATCTGGTGCTCAGTGTGTACACTGACTGCAGACGTCCCCTCTGTTCCTTGGGGCACTTTTAAGATTCTGCCCTCCTGCCCTGACCAGTTTGGCTTAGTTGGTTGGGCACCATCCCACAAAGCAAAACATAGCTGGTTTGATTTTCTGTCAGGACATGTGCCTGGGTTGCAGGTTCCATCCCCGGTCAGGGTGCATGCAAGAGGCAACCAATCAGTGTTTCTCTCCCTCCCTTTTTACCTCCCTTCCCCCCTCTCTCAAAATAAATACATAAAATCTTTTATAAAGAACAAAAGGGCTCTGCCCTCCTTCCTAAGAGGCCATTGTCTTCATTCAGCAAGCAGCTGCTTAGAATCTGCACCAGGCCCCTTCATTCTGAGATGTCCAGCTTCTGTGCCTGGTCACTTCCTGGGGCTGCATCTCCCTAACAGCACCTGGCAGTTTTATTCCCTCCCCTGGGAGTCCTCCCATCCCCACCCACCGCCAGGCAAGCCAAAATGTCATGGGGAAATAGACACGGAGTTGAGTCACTCAGCTAAGGCCAGTATTCTACAGACTGTCCCCTCCCTCAGGAGGAGCTGCCTGTGATGTTCTAGAACCACCAAGAGAAAAAGAAGACTGTTCCACCACCTCCTTCTTGCCCTCTGGACTAATTAACTTCCTTCTGGTGGGCTGTGTTTGATTACAAGCTCATAAGCAGCTTTGTGCATTGTGGCTCCAGTGGTTTCAACATTGAAGCTATCCACCTTTGCTGGTTAATATTCAGAGTCTGCTACCTCCCTCCTTGCCTCGCTGTGTTACAGAGACTGTGGAGTTTTGCCTGGAGGAGAGAAACAAATGCAAGCTAATTTCCTGGAGGGCCTTACTTCTGGGAATGGGTTTAAAACCTTGAGTTTAAAAGAGAAGGGGAGTTGTTGAGGTTTAAAATAGTATGGCAGCCTCCTATGTGCCTTCCCCAAAAGTACCAAAGACACACCAAAAAAAGATGAAAATGCTGAAAACAAACACAAGCAGACAGCCTGGGAGGTACCTCCACCAGCTCTAAGACAGTTGGAGCTGCTTCTGGGTTCCCCCCAGGAATCTGAGACCTCCCAAGAGTAGGGAGTGTTGCCCGTGGAAGTGGAGTCTTGCTGGTAGAAATGGGATCTTTTCACAGAGTCGCAAAAAAGGCATTTCCAGGGACTCCCGCATGGGAGGTTGAGGTATTGGACTAGAAATAAAGGACTGCCCCCAGGTACCAAGGGTCTCATCTCTGTCCACCCACTGTTGAAGAACTCCAGTCTTGTCTTTATCAAGCTCAGAGAAGGGCCAGGGTCCAGAAATTCTGTGCTATTGGTTCAGTCCGGTTCGGTCTCTGTCCCCATCCAGCTGGGTTAGCCTCTGTCCCTGCCCGTGCTCCAGCCAGGCTTGCACTTGGAACACACATGGAGCCTGTGCGGTTGCAGGGCTCACACTTGGGGCCTGTGCTCGGGGCCTGCGCAGCTGCCAGACCCACATGTTGCTACAGAGCGAGAGCATCTGAATGGACAGGTGAATGAACGTGTGCTACTGGGCCCAGCCTTTATTAAACTCTGATTATATTATCTCGGGCTTGGGAAGGACCAGGTGCTCTTTCAAACCAACCAGTCAGTTTCCCAGTTCTTCATGGGCTTGTGCTGGGCTCTCCCCCTAACCAATCCGGTCTTCCCCCCAGATTAGAAACCATTTTTTGATCACCATCTTGGTTCCTACTGCACATGCCTCAAAGTAGAAGGACACACCCCTGCGCCATCTTGGCTTCTGCAGTGCATGTGCCCACCTGAGGAATTTCTCCTGCTGGTTTTATTCCTCCATTGGTGATCCCAGCTAATGGCTGGTAAGGCCCTTCCTGCCCACTTTGGGAATTAGGTCCCGAGGATGGAGGGTGCAGCAACCCCCTAGGGAGCTGATGAATGCTGCAACTTCCTCGTGAGGCAGCTTATTGTCCAGCTCAGCTCCCTCGTTTATTGTGCTTAACGTCTGATTCCCTTTGCTCCCTTCCTTTTGTTGTAATTAACTGGCATTTCCCCCACAAAGATCCCTGGGACTGGTAATCTTAGAAGGGTAAATGGTTGAAGTTCTTGTCTATAGCTTCTTCCTGCTGTCAAGGGCTGTAGTCCCGCCTGTCCCCAGGCCCAGAGAGTCTGGCTCTCTGCCAAAGGAAGAAGGGAGCAGGAGAGAAAGGGAGCCTTCATGTGAGGGAGAGGGGTTTTGTAAGGTTTGGGTCAACCTGCCGTTCTTGGGAGGTGACAGATACGATGTTGGCACTGCTGGACAAGTAGGTGTCCTTTTTTCTAGAGGTGACAGTTTGGCAGGAAGGCTGAGAAGAGCATGGCCCTCAAATGAGGAGAATTACAGCAACTAAGGATCTGATGAGAGGTAAGAACCAGGTGATAAAAGTCGAGACTGACTTCAGTGTCTCAAGTTAAGTTGGAGGAGGGGCTTCCCTGAACAAAGGTGTGTCACACCTGTCTGAAGCCCTCTTGTTTACCGTACTTAATTCAAACGAGGCTAAGGAAAACATTCCAAGATTTTCCCCTAAAGCAAGCCTTTTCTGTTTGAAACACTTGGGCAGAAAAAAAAGGCAGCCTCAAGGTGGCGAGACTTTGGTCCCTTCATCCCCACCTTTTAAATAATAAAGTTTTATGCTCTGGCTGGTGTGGCTCCATGGATTGAGTGTCGGCCTGCCAAGCAAAAGGTCAATGGTTCAGTTCCCAGTCAGAGCACATGCCCAGGGCACCTGTGGGCCAGGTACCCAGCTGGGGACATGCAATAGGCAACCTGTCGATGTTTCTCTCCCTCCCTTTTTCCCTCCCTCCCCTCTCTATAAATTAATTAATTAACTAATTAATTAACTTTTACATTCTACAAGCAAAGCTGATAGACCACTCCATTCTTTACTGAGTCAGCCATCCAGTCCTGAAAACAAGTCAGTTCAGCCAAACCATCGAGCCTCATTTCAGGAGGTGGGGATGCAGGTGGGCTTCCGAAGTGAGGCCCACCCTGTGTGAACAAGTAATCGGGTAAATAAGGTGTATGTCTGTGAAAACAAGAAACACAGAGGTCAGTGAACACAGCAAATCACAAGCCCGTGTTTGAGACTGCAGGACTGCCGGCTGAGAAGACTTCCGGATGTAAGGCCCTGCTGGAGTGAAAGCAAGCAGCGATGGTCTAACAGGTCCTCCTTGTCTGCGGTTTGAACTTCTCTGGTGATGTGACCAGGTGCTCAAGTGAATTCTGTGCGACATATACAACCCTAGGAGGAAAAAGTTTAGTTCTTAATGATTCCTAGTCTAAGACAGGATGAAAACTGAAACAGTTTGGAGGGTTGAAGAAAACTAGAAGAATTCAGGAACCAGTTCAAGCTTATAGATGACAAATAAAACTTGGAAGACAATTAATTGAACTAGAGTCTAATATTTACAATTGGGCATTATGATTTCTATTAAAACACAGTTTTCCCCCTAAAATCACTCTGAGTTTTATCAAAGAGACTGCATTAAGTTCAGTCTTCATTTGGCCCGATTATTTGCATAAGCTCAATGAGAAAGCAGCTGATCATGGAGGTTCTCCTAAGGAATCTCCAGACTGAGCTTCAGTCAGCCCCTCAGGGTGGGCAGCCAAGCCACACAGCTGCCATTAGGCTTTGTCTGCAATACCTGTAGGTTTTGGCAAATTACTCAAGTTCTTGAGGTCTCCAGAAATGTAATGAGGTTATTTTCTTGCCATCCTTCAGGAAAGCAACCTTTGCTCCTTACCTGGAAAGACTGCTATGAATCATGTAACTAAGCAAGGTACCAGGTTATTTCTCTAAAGGGCTTTTATCAGCTTCAAAAGTTCATTTTAATTCCTTAAGGCTTTCCAGTGGCATCCAGAGTACAGGCATGACTCTTTCAGATATGACATTCTAGTGAAATTCTTGGTACATGAAACCACAATTGGAACAGATTCTTTAGGCCATTAAGAACTGCCAGATTCTAACTTGCGGCCAAGAAGGAGGCGTAGGTAGATACACTGTGTCTCCTTGCACAACCAAAAGAAGGACAACAGTAAATTTAAAAACAAAAACAACCAGAACTGCCAGAAAATCAAACTGTATGGAAGTCTGACAACCAAGGGGTTAAAGAAGAAACATTCATTCAGACTAATAGGAAAAGTGGAGAGGACACATGTCAAGGCAGAGGCTGGAGGACCTGGTGGGCGAGGCAATGGCTGGTGAAACAGGTGGTCCCACATTCACCTGCAGATACCAGAGGAACAACTGAAGGGTGAGACCATGCAACTCAGGGTTCCAGTGTGGGGAAATAAAGTTTCAAAACTTCTGGCTATAAAAACCTCTGAGGGTTGTGGCAGTTCGAGAAACTCCCAGCCTCACAGGAGAGTTTGTTGGAGAGACCCACAGGATCCAAGAGCATACACAAACCCACCCAGGAATCAGCACCAGAAGGACCCAATCTGCTTTTGGGAAGCAGGGGGAGTGATTGAAAGCCTGTCGAAAGTCAAGCAAGCAGCATTGTTCCCTCTGAGACCCCTCCCCAATGTACAGCACCACAACTGCAGCTATGTAGGTTGCTCCGCCCTGGCAAATACCTAAGGCTCTGCCCCTTACTATGTAACAGTTGCATTGAGACAAAAAAAATATGGCCTAAATGAAAGAACAGATCAAAGCTCCAAAAATAGAAGTAAGCGACGAAGAGATAGCCAACCTATGAGATGCAGAGTTCAAAACATTGGTAATCAGGATGCTCACAGAAATGGTTGAGTACATTCGCAAAATAGAGGAAGAAGTGAAGGGTATGAAAAGGGAAATAAAGCAAAACATACAGGAAACTAACAGTGAAGGGAAGGAAACCAGGACTCAATGATTTGGCACAGAAGGAAAAAATAAACATTCAACTAGAACAGAATGAAGAAACAAGAATTCAAAAAAATGAGAAGAGGTTTAGGAACCTCCAGGACAACTTTAAACGTTCCAACATCCGAATTATAGGAGTGCCAGAAGAAGAGGAAGAGCAAGAAATTGAAAACTTATTTGAAAAAATAATGAAGGAGAACTTGCCCAATCTGGACACGGAAATAGACTTCCAGGAAATCCAGGAAGCTCAGAGAGCCCCGAAGAAAGTTGGACCCAAGGAGGAACACACCAAGCCACATTATAATTATGTTACCCAAGATTAAAGATGAGGAGAGAATCTTAAAAGCAGCAAGAAGAAAGGAGACAGTTACCTACAATGGAGTTCTCATAAGACTAGCAGCTGATTTCTCAAAATAAACCTTGCAGGCAAGAAGGAGCCAGCAAGAACTATTTGAAGTCATAAAAGGCAAGGACCTACATCCAAGATTGCTCTATCCAGCAAAGCTTTCATTTAGAATGTAAGGGCAGATAAAGTGCTTCTCAGATAAGGTAAAGTTAAAGGAATTCATCATCACCACACACTTATTATATGAAAACTAAAGCAGCTTATCTAAGAAAAAGAAGATCAAAAGTATGAACAGTAAAATAACAACAAACACAATTATCAACAACTGAACTTAAAAAAAAACTATAACAGGAATAGAATCACAGAACTGGAGATCACATGGAGGGTTATCAGCGGGGAGGGGAGGGTGAAGAATGGGGTGAAGGGTACAGGGAATAAGAAGCATAAATAGTAGGTACAGAATAGACAGGGGGAGGTTAAGAATAGTATAAGAAATGTAGAAGCCAAAGAACTTATATGTATGACCCATGGACATGAACTAAGGTGGGGGGAGGGGAATGCTGGTGGGAGGGCGCAGGGGAATAAATGGGAGGAAAAAAATAGGAAAACTGTAATAGCATAATCAATAAAATATATTTAAAAAAAAGAATTGCCAGATTCTAGAGGAATCAGGTAAGGAGGATAATATAAAGCAAAAGGAAAATCTTTTCCCTCTAACAGAGTGAAAGGGACCAAACTCCAATTCTGTGTTACCTACAAAAGTAAGTAAGTAGCATTCTTCAGATTGCCAAACACATTTTGGTACTTCTAGAAGCACACTCACACTTTTTTGTTTTTACCCTTATCCAAGGACATGCTCATTGACCCCAGAGGGAAGGGAAGGGAGGAGGGGAGAGGGAGAGAAACAGCCATCAGTCATCAGATCAGTGGGCTGCCTCTTGCACTATTCCCGAGGTGGGTGGGGAGCGCGTGGTCTGAACCAGCCACCTAGGCACCTGCCCTGACCGGGAACCAAGTCTGGGAGCCACAGCAGCCAGTGCCACACTCACGCTTTCAAGAGACGCACTTCTGTGAGACTAGTGTTATAAAGCAAAACTCGCTTATTTAGAAAGGAACAGATGAAATAAGTTAAATTGATTTGTTCCAATGGCTAATGTTTTTCTCTCTTGATTTCTTGATAAGATTTACCTCCCAGAAATTTGCATTTTAAAAGATGGCCTAGGCAGAGTTCTTAAAGACCAGGAATTTGCATTACAGAAGTACAGACTTTGGTTTCATAAAGCCAATTATCTATAAGCCTTTTCCTTATGAGACCCAGGGTTAAATTTTTTCCGGTTGACAAGTATGCACCCCAGATGGGGGTTTCTGGAGGCACTGTGGATGGAGGTGGTATTGCCTGTTGTCTCTGGGGAGCAAGATTTCCTTTCCTGCAGAAGGGGAGGAAGCTGGGCCACTACGAGGAGAGACGGGCATCCTCAGTTTTTCCTAGTACCACGTTGTGTGGACTTGCAACCTGGTGGCAGCTCGGATGTCCCAAAGCCTGAGCCTTGCGCCTCCCCTGACAGGGGCAGAGGCCCTCCCAAAGATGGCAATACAGCATGCCCAGGTGTGGAGTGTCACCCTGTCCCCTGCAGGCAACTTCATTTACCAGCAGTCGCAGTGGTGATCAGGCGCTACCAGTTGGGCTCACTCCGCTCATTCAGGTGGCCTTAACTCCACGTGGGCAGTCTTGACGGTACCTCCGCTGTCTCTGGTAGGAAACCTCACCCTAAAACTCTGGCCTTTAGTAGTTGGGCTAGTAACTGTTTCCCTGCCTTTCCTATTCCCAGCAGCCCCATCCTTCCAGAGGCCTAGTAAGGTTGGGCAGCTCCCTGTTGAGCCTTCCTAAGGGTTAGTTGGACTGGCCAGACCAAGACAGTATGCCTGGCCCTCAGGGAAAATCCTGTCTGCCTTCTCCAGGAAGATCATAAAATTCAGGGTAGCCCTGGGTATGAGAGGGCACCAAAGTTGTGGGAAAAACTAACATTCAATCAGCCTTAAGATTATTTTCCCCTTGTGGAGTTTCTTTTAAAATCATCACTTTCCAATTAGTTTAACATAAACTTTCCTGTTTCTGTGAGTACTTGTTTCTGAGGCTCTACTTACCGAGTATCTGGAGGAGCACTAAGAGGACTGGGCTCGGAATTTTCGGCCTTGGAGACACCATTTCCTCTGTACGCTGCACAGCTAGGGGAATGTGGCCACTGTGGGCTGGCATGGCTCCCAGGGCGCAGGCAAGCAGCTGTGATTGCAACAGGAGCTGGAAACACACCGGCGGCCCCCATTTCACGGGGCCGCAGGGTTGCCAGTGGCCACTCCTGGGACATGAGTGTGCTGCCAGGAGGGAGGCACCTAGCCCCTCAGGCCACTGAGAACATAGTGTCTCCAGGGTAGGCAGACTGCAGTGGGCCTAGCACTCACTGCACAGAGGGCAGGCCATGGAAATGTTGTTGGTTGGTGGGTGGCAGCAGCGGAGGGGGTGCTAGGTGATTAGGCAACACCACTCAGCCCACGCTCACGAAGGTGAGGCCAATGAGAATTTTGGATCTGGAGCTGAAACGGTCAGGGGGGGAAATAGAGAAGAGGAACCAAAAAACATACACAGGCAGCAGCAGAGGGGAGACAGACAGACAGACAGACTAGTGAAGAAAAGACCTCCCAGCCTCCCAGCACAGGGAAAATGAGGTCCCACCTCTTACCACAAGCCGGGGCTCATCCCGTTCCTCCATGGTCGTCAGATGTTGCCAGTGGAAAGGGGGTCCGTTCACGGAGTTACGGGAAAAGAGTTCCGGGAACTCCTGCATGGGAGGTTGAGGTGTAGTAGTAAGATTTATTGGACTATAAAGAACAGACTGCCCCCAGGTTCCCAGTGTCTCGTCTCTGTCCACCCCACTGTGGAAGAACTCCAGTCTTGTCTTCATCGAGCCCGGGAGGACCAGGTCCAGAAATTCTGTGCCATTGGTTCACTCCAGTTCAGCCTCTGTTCCTGGCTACACTCAGCCGCTGCTGCGTTGCCATATCCAGTACCCAGTCTGTGCTTGGATCCCCCTGAAGCCCATGCAGCTGTGAGGCCCAGGCGACTGCAAATGAACAGGTGAACGAACATGTGTTACTGAGCCAGAGGCCTCTGTCAGGCTCTAGTCCTGTTATCTCAGGCTTGGGAAGGGCTAAGTGCTCTTTCAAACGAACCCAGCTTCCAAATGCTTTGGCCCAGCCTCTAATCAATCCAGTCTTGTTCCCAGGTGGGACCCCTTCCTTTTATAGGCACCATCTCGACGCCTGCTGTGCATGTGCCCAGCGGAGGAGTTTCTCCTGTTTTTTTTATTCTTTCGTCAGCAGCAGTCCTTCCTGCCCACTTCCGGGATTGGTCCCGAGGGCGGAGGAGGGTGCAGCTGTCCCGTGGGAGCCTGTGAATGTTGCAGTGTCCTATGAGGCAGCTCACTGTCCTACTCAGCCCCCTTGTTTATTATGCTTAATGTCCAATTCCCTTTGTTCCCTCTTTTGATTGATACTGACCAGCTACCTACACTAATGGGAAGAGCCCCTTCTTCCTCAGTCTGAGGACCTCACCAATGGGAAAGTCAGGCAGCTGCCCCTTTTTCATGTAACTGGTGATTTGGGGGTAGAAACTGTGCTGATTCCACCCTCCCCGCACCCTGCTGGGGCTTCTCTCTTCTCTCAGAGGGAGCACCTCTCAGGAGCCATCATGGCCAGGCAGGTGTGAGAAAGGGCACCTGAGGCATGGTGCCTGATGTCCAGTACGGCCGGTGCTCGTGGCCAGGGATGAGCAAAGTGCTGAAATGCTGCCACTACTATGGGTTTTCATGAACTCCACCATTATTAGTTGGTCCCCTGGCCGCCAGCCCCATCTTAAGGCGATCGGGGCTTTCCAAAAGTCACCTCCTTGATGTAACAAACGATGCCTTTGTCATTCTGTTCACTTAGGAAATTCCAGGGAGCTTAGGGTTTCTGTTCTTCCAATGGGACAGAGACCAAAAATATATTCCTTACCCGGATATTGAGCTGACGCTCCTGGGAAGGGAATAGTGTGCTGGGACTGCCCAGGAGAGGCAGTGTGAGGTTTGTGGCAAAGACAATCCTATGGGCATCTGGATAGAGAAAGAAGTTAAAGACACAAAGATCAGGCAGCCTCAGGGTGGCCGTGTGGTGCTGCATACCAAGGTCAGCCAAGGAACAAAGAACTGCCTTTTTAGCCGTTGAAAGGGATTTCTCTCAAGCCAGTTTGTCTTCAGGAACAACTCAACGTACAGGCTTTCCAGGTAGGTGAGCGCTCAGGACGAGGGCCCCGTGTGCATCCCGAGGGGCAGACTGGTCCTGGATGTTCCGCAGCAGCACGAGAGCACACAGTGCGGGTATGCGTCCAGTCTCGGGAGAGGACTGCGCAGCGGCAGCCAGCTTGCCAGCTCAGTCCCAATGGCTTGCAAATTTGTCTAAACCTGAACGTAAAATGCTAAATTGTACTAGTAATAGAGTTGTTTCAACATTTTTTTAAAAATGAGTGGTATCCTGGATTTAAAATCTTCAGTTATGCCAAGAAGAGAGGAACTGGCAGGCAGGCAAATGTCGAAATAACCCAGTGACCCTCCACCCGAGCTGCTGTCTAGACGTGGAGCTGTCCTCTCAGACACTGCCTGGTGCTGGGCCCCTGCGGTGCCCTCTCCAAGTCCAGGGCAGTGCCTGGGACTGCACATTGCTCCTTCTTCCAGAGACCAGCGGCGGGCGCAGAGCCCGCTGCCCCCTCCAAAGCTTCTCTGCACCACCGCACAGAGTTGCCCATGCATTGATGGGGAGCCTAACTGAGGGCCGGGGACTGGAAGGGGGAACATAGGCAGTTGGCTGTGTGTTGAGTAGGAGTTTTTCTAGGCCCCACAGTACCCTGTTCTGAAACAGGGTGCAGCCAAGAAGGGGGCCCCAAATAGGGATTTGGAATGGGGTCCAGAACTCAAGGTGTCCGGGAAATATTAGAAAGGTATATAGGATGTCCTCACCCCTTCCCCCCACAGGTGTGAGTTGGGGGAAGGGACACATGGAGCAGGAACATGAAGAGCTGTTTTGTACAGCCACAGCTTTGCAGCTAACCTCTGGCATGGTCATTTAACATATCTACAACCCTTAACTGGTTGCATAGATATGTTAAAAAGCTGTGGCTGTGCTCTGAGCCAGGGGGATGGAAGGAACTTCCCCCCAAGATGTAACTTGGGGGGCAGGTCCCCCTAGTTACAGCACCTGTATGAGAGCTTGGACAAGATTGGCTCCATGACATGGGGTCACGCCTGCCCAGATTGACGATGGCAGCCCAGTAAACTTGGAATAATACAGGAATGCTGGCAGGTGTAATTGATTGTAGGAGGAGTTGGAAATGGGGGTACAGAGGAAGGTTGGCATGGGGATTTAAACCCAGACTCAGCAGCCATGTGAGGGAGAACTGTGTGGTTTTGCCAGAGTGGGGACCCCTGCAGCTTTTGTAAGAGAGGACCACATGGCTGTGGCTTTGGGGTGCTCTCTTTGGCCATATGGCTTAAGAAATAAGAGAGACTTTACCTGGAAAAAAAGGGGTGCAAGGACTTTTGCCAATGGGCCATGAGAAGGTGCCACATAGCTTTGGATTAACTGAAGATCCTGACAGCGACACAGCTGATGGTGCCGGGAGCCGGAATCACGGACTTCTTCTTTTCCTGAAATACAGTACCCCAGATTAGGGCAGAGGGAGAAGGAAGTACTGGTTGCGGCTGTGGATGTCCTAAAAGACTTTGATATTTTAATGAAGACATTAGGTCACTACTTTAAGCTGTATAGCTTTAAATAAACATTTCCTTTCCTTTTCACAAATCTCCGGCATTGAGAGACGTCTTTCCTCTGGTGGCAGACAATTCGAACCTAGTGGGGGGTCCTTTCGGTACTAGTATATCGTACCCCTTTGGCCCTGTTCTGTAACAGTTCTTCCAACCTGGCAGTTTTCCAACTTCGTTTGGTGTCAGGATCCCTCTTTATACTCTTTTTGCTTAATTGTTTGTTTTAGGAAAATCAATTAACATTTATCCATTTGTAATTACAATTTAACATCTGTATTAAGAATTACATATTTGAGACCATAGATTGGCAGCTGAGTTCCAAAGTTACCACTTAAAATTCAGGATGAAAATCTACAGTCTTTTCAGAAAGCAATTCCTTTCTTTATACTGGCACAGGTGACTTACCCACTCACCATAATATCATAGTAAGTGAGCACTTCTTTGTCATCATGAAGAGAAAACTCTACGATCAGACAAAGATTATGGTAACGTGGCCCTGGAAGATTGCACACTGTCACTATACACAGTGTACAGTGATTATAATAAAAGAGGATATGCTTGGAACAGCAGTAAGATTCAAAAATCAGGCTATATTAACGTTAGTATAGGTTCTGCTACATCAGAATTCTGGGTAGGTGTTCACAGTTTCAGATTTATAAGGACAAAAAGCAATTATTTAATGTTTACATACAAGAGACACCTGACTGCATAACACAGTTACCATTGGGGATTAACATGGAATTTACACAAAAAAAAAATTTAAAGACTGGCTTGTAAAACCTGTATTTATACTATTTTTAAATTGAAATATAATTGCCACCTCACACTGCACAAGTTTAAGGTGTACCACACATTGATCTGATACATTGATACTGCAGTGTGGCTGCCATAGTAGCATCATCTAACAGCCCCGTGGTGCCAGATCATCACCATCTCTTCTAGAGGCGGGAAAACTTAGAGCGAGTCTCCTAGCAAGTGGAATGTGTAGAAACAGTTTTGCCGTTCACAGTCACTGTACTGCGGCGGGGCTCCAGGGTTCACCTTATTCCAAGTGTGTGCCCCGAAGCAATGCCTCACCCATGCCCTCAGCCCCTGGTGACACTCCTTGTTTGAGTTTGGTTCTTCTGAGATTATATATACTTTAAGAAACATACAGTCTTTCTCTGTCCAACTTCTCTCTTAACATAAAGTCCTCAAGGTCCGACCATGTTGCTGCAGTGGCAGGATGTCCTTTCTCATGCCTGAATAGTGTTCTGTGATCTGTGTATAAGCCACCCTCCATAATGGCCTTGGCCTTGGAGGGGCTGGTCTGCTTTGCAAACACCAGGCAGCAAGGAAGATGCTAGCTTCCTCATGACAGGTTTGAACGGTACCATCTCTAGGAATTGTGCATATGGATGGTTCCTCAGCAGGAAACCTGGGAAGATAAGCAGGTGTGCCTGAGTCACCGCTTGGCTTGGATAGTGCCACTGGCATGGGACTGCCTCCTTTTTCCATTTGTCCATTGATGGACACTAAGGTGGTTTCTGTATCTTAGCTATTACAAACAGTGCTGCAGCACACACGGGAGTACAAATGTCGCTTCAATAGCTTTTTCACTTCCTCTGGATACGTACCCAGACGTGGAATTGCTGGATTGTATGGCAGTTCTAGTTTTAGTTTTTCAAGGAAACTTTCTGTATGTGAGCTATGTCTAATGAATGCTATTTACTATATTAGAAATCAACACAAAAATATTTTAAAGATTTATTTATTCAGCCCTGGCTGGTATGGCTCAGTGAATTAAGCTCTGGCCTGGAGATCAAAGGGTCACCAGTTCGATTCCCAGGCAGGGCACATGCCTGGGTTGCGGTCCAGGTCCCCAGTAGGGGGCACTCAAGAGGCAACCACACATTGATGTTTCTCTCCTCTTTCTCCCTCCCTTCCCCTTTCTAAAATTAAATAAATAAAATCTTTTAAAAAAAGATGTATTCATTTAAAATTAATTAGCTTGTCTGAAAGAATTTTTTACAAAAATAACTAGATAAAAACTTAGTGAAAAGAGTGGCATTGTTTCATGGTTTTGAGAATATATTTAATGTGTGGCTTAAAGGAGACAGCTGCAGTTTCTCACACCTGCCGCTTCTGCTTTGGTCTCTTGCAACAGGTTGTTTTGATTGAAGTCTACAAAGGTGATATAGCATGACTCTGACATGTCATTGGAAAGAGGACTTTGCAGAGCCCCTGAAAGGGTCTCAAGGGACCCCTCTGCACTTTGAGAAATGTTCTAACCTTCCTGTGTGAATCTCCACTCGTCCTTGGAACGAGTCCCCGAACCTGGTTCTTCAAGCTCCACTCCTGTGAGAGGACATGTGCTGGCCATGCTGGCCATTGGCCCCCTTGGTCCCATGCCAGTGGCACTGTCCAAGCCAAGTGGTGACTCAGGCACACCTGCTTATCTACCCAGGTTTTCTGCTGAGTAACCATCCATATGCACAATTCCTAGAGATAGTACCGTTCAGACCCATCATGAGGAAGCTAGCATTTTCCTTGCTGCCTGGTGTTTGCAAAGCAGACCAGCCCCTCCAAGGCCAAGGCTGTTTGTAGGGTGGTATGGAGGGGCCACATGAGGATTTGATTCTTGCACGCCCGTGCCTGGGCACACAGTGGGGACCCCTCGGATGGAGTGGAGCAGGGCTTTGGAAGCCCCTATTGGGCAGCATCAGTGAGGCTATCAGTGCAAAGTTGTGACACAGTCATCCCCGTGAACTGGCCTGGGGGTGGCAGGTGGGGGCAGTGCATGGAAAGGATGAGGAGAAGTCCAGAGTGGCCCAAGGTCCTCAGAACACATGGAGCATCCTAAAGCAGCCGGAGCCGTCAGTGAGCCTATGTCAGGGTCAAAGTAAAGAAATAAATCAATAAAATGTGCAGCAGGCTTTGTCCAGTCCCATCCTGTTTTTCCTGGTGCAGCTTCTTGTAATCTGGAGCCCTGGGCCTCCAGGAGCCCCACCCCAGCTGGAGTGCACTGGGCGGGCAGTGGCAATGACTCACAGTCGCACAGTGAACAGGGCCCCCTCTGCCTTCCTGGGGAGACCCTCCTCCCCACTTCCTTCCCACCTTCCCAATCCCTGCTGCTTCCCAAGCAAGGACTAAGTGAACCTAGGCAGCAGCCGCCTGAAGAGGTAGAGCCACTGTCAGCAGCTGGCCACCCAGCGTGGTGGGGAGACAAGGAATCAGGGGCCTCTGGGGTAGGACATTTTGCACCTTCCCAGAACTGCCCTGGCCTCCTGGGTTAGCAGCTGGGGCCTCCTCGGTCCTTCCCAGGTGAGACAGCCTCCACTGGCCTGGAAAGAAGACCAAATGGGAAGATGGGGCAGGGCCGGTAGGAACCCAGTAGACCCAGCAGTGCTCAGGTCCAGGGTTTTCGAACTTTCCTTTGGGTACAGACTGGTGGGTGTGTGTGTGTGTGTGTGTGTGTGTGTGTGTGTGTGTGTGTGTGTACAGGGAGGGGCAGCTAGCGGAGCTGCTCTGCTGAGAGTCCAGCCGCCTGCAGCCTTGCAGATTCTTCTGACCTCTCGTCACCAGACCTTGGGACACAGTTTGGTAACTGTGCACATTTCACAGAGGAGGACTTGAGGGGTGGGTAGAGCCTAGAACTCAGTGCTTCCTCCCAGGGACATTCAGAGACAGGGAGCAGGGATGACTGTAAAAGGAGACCTCCAGGCCTGTGTCCTGGGCAGGGGTACACGCCAAGGAGAGGAGTCGTGGGCAAAGCGCAGGAGCGCAGAGGCTGGCGTCAAGTCTCCCACCCGGAGCAGGGTGCCCAGCCCCCATGACAGACAGGAAAGATACACCCATCTCCTGGCCAACTCCTGGGGCCACAAATCCAGCCTCTGACCTTGAGAACAGCCACCCCTCCATTTCCACCGCAGACTCTGCTCTCCACCCCACTTGCATGCCCCAGGGAAGGGCAGCCCGACCTTTTACACATGGACCTGGCCTCCACCCAAGAACACAAGCCTGTGGACTGCCCCTCCCTACATTCCCAGCCTCCTCCTGCCCCAGAGAGGGCGGGCCCAATGTTCTGCCCATTTCTGCGTAATAGTCTGTGTCCTGAGGTAGTGAGGCTCCACCTCCCCGGCTGACCAGGAGGCCTGGGTGGGTTGTGTGCAGTAAGCCCCCTGTCCTGCCCTGACTCTCAGGTTTTTCTAGAGAGACATGTCATGGCTTGTGACATTCTCAAGTGGGTCTGTGGTCCAAAAGAGATTCAGAGGCAGTGCATGATGGGAGGAGGGGCTTCCTAAGGGAAAGGGGTGAGGGAAAGGAAGGGGGGCTACATTAGTAATGCTCTTCCCTGTGGGAGACAGCACACGTGTTACTCGGTTTTATTTCCCTCACATACTTGTGATGCCAGATCACTGACCCCATTTTACCGATGAGAAAACTCAGAGGCTCCCTGCCATTAGGGGGCTGGCCCAGGATGCAGGCCGACTCAGAAACTGAACAGGACAGAGGCAGAGGCACAAGGCAGTGCTGCACTTGGCCCTCAGCTCTTAGACCACAGCAGCGGGCAAGCCGAACCTCCCTCTGCCTGCATCCGTGCAGGTGGCTCAGGGTTGCCGGCAAATTATTTCAGCAGCCAGAGAACCTGGCGAAGGGCAAGGCAGCTGTCCTCTGATTATTCCTGCTGAATGTGAAACAGAGCCCCCCAGACTGGCCACTGGTGTCCCATCCCTTTCTAACAAAGAGGAAGGAGGAGAGTGCCCCTGATCTTCACAGGCAGGACCTGGCTAGAGCTTGCTTGGCTCAGCAAGGCTCGAAGAGACAGATCCATCAGCCACCCATACTTTCTTTCTCTGCTCTTAGAAATGTCCACCACCAAGCCACGGAACAGCACTTCTGCCCTCCAGCCTGCCTCCTCCGCGGCACCCCATTCCCAGGGGCAGGAAAGTCAGAGCAGCCCTACAAAACAGTCCTGAGGCTGGGTGTGGGCCCCCACCCCCACCGTTCCTGAACTTCATTTTTCTAACACATTTATTACCTGTGATTTTTTGTCAGTGTTATTGAAATGTGAGGTCCAGCATTGTAAATTTTCAGGGATACAGAATAATGACTTGTAAGGATTACCACAATAAATTTCGTTAGCATCCATCACCTCATATAGCTGGAAAAAACATATTTTTATGCTTGTGATGAGAACTTTTTAAGACGTTAAAGAACAAACTTCAACTGAGTAAAATTTGTTAAGTGATTCATGAATGGGGCAGCGTCCCATTTAGCAGATAGAAAGGCGCTTCAGGGAGTCACAGTGGAAGGTTTACAGGCAGAAAGAGAGGCCCTAAGAAGTTAAAAGAGTTGCTGGTTTTATTCCAGGTCAGGACACATGCCTGGGCTGCAGGTTTGGCCCCCAGTCAGGGCATGTATGAGAGGCAACCAGTTGATGTTTCTCTCCCTCTCTTTCTCCGTCCCTTCCCCCCTCTCTCAAAATAAATAAAATCTGGTGTTTTTTTTTTATTTTTAAGAATGAATTAGCCATGGTTGGGTAGCTCAGTCAGTTGGAGTGTCCTCCTGATATGCCCAGGTCATGGGTTCGATCCCCAATCAGGGCACATACAAAAATCAACCAATGAATGCATCAATAAGCGGAACAACAAATTAATTCCTCTCTCTCTCTCTCTCTCTCTCTCTCTCAAATCAATAAATAAATAATTGAAAACAATTTAAACAGTGAATTGTTTCAAATAAGTTCTCCTTTCCTTAGGGAAAGGCAGAGGGTCTTATCAAGTAAGTCACCTCACTAGTGCTGATAGAAAATTCCAGAGTGAGTGGTTTAAAATTCCACTCCTGGGAGAAGCTGGAACTGCAGTTAGGTTAGTTATTAAGGTTTTGTTTGTTATTGTACCTTAGCGGAAGTGACTCCATTTTGGCCTGTTGTTTCTCTCTCTCTCTCTCTTTTCTTTAAATAAGGATCTACTCCCTTACTAACTTTCAAGTGTGCTGTACAGCAGTATTAATTGTAGTCATTCCTAGAAATTTTCAGACAGCTGAAGAAGTCAGCCCCTCTGGGCCTCAGTTTCTTCATCTGTAAGTTGGGAATGATGCCCAGCCCACTTGCCTTACAGGGATTTCTAAGAATCACACAGGGAAGGCATTTAGAAAGGTTCAGGCTATGCCACTGAAATGACAGCAAACCCCTACTGGAACTCATCCGTCACCCATACACTTCCTGTCCCCTGGTCACTGGACCCTGGCAGCCCAGGCTGGGAGCTTCCTCTGGGCTGTGCTGGGGCAGCGTCACATGTGGCTTGGGGTCCTAGGGGGCTTAGGGTGAGGGCAGCAAAAGTGGGTGGTCCTGCTTTCTCTGCCCCCCTCAGTGACCCCTTGGTCCTCAGGGTAGGGTGGGGGCAGAAGCCTGATTTGTGCCAGCTACCAGGCTAGGAGCAGAAACCAGGGCTCCCTCCCAAGGACAACAGAAACTGGGGAGAGGCATTTGAGGAAAGGCAGAAGGTACACCCAGGCTTTAACGTGGGGAGAGCATCAAGCGTCTCCAACACTCTAGGGTAGAAGACCGTGTTTCTTTACTTCTCTAAAGCAGTCAACTCCATTGCCAGCTCCCACTGCCTTGGCTGGTGGGAAATTCAAGCTTAGTCATATTTGGAGGGTCTGCCTTTTATCTGGGGTTGTGTGAGAATAGAGGGGTCTTCCACAATCCAGAGAATTTGGGACAGGGCCATTGGGTGCTAACCCACACTGACCACTGCTGTGGCCAGGGGTCTCTGCAGAGCCTCCCAAATGAGACTCTCGGTGTGTGGGACGTCCCAAATTCTTGTCTCTCCTCAGGCGTGTGGCACCTCTGTCCCTGTGGTTTCTGCCACTGCTCCCACCCCTCCAATTAAGTGGACCCACTTGATACCCTCTCTTTGGGAGCCCTGGTGGGGTTTTCTTCCTGGGGCCGGGCAGCTTCTTTCTTCAAACCCACAACTCAGAAACTGCCCCCCTCCCAAGTAAAGGAACACTGAGGTTGGGTCTCCTGCCCAAGAAGCAGTAAAAATAACCTCAGGGGCAAGATAAAAACAAGTATCAATGCATGATTCTGTCACAAGGGTGGGGAATTTATTACTCGTGCCATTTTCAAAGTTCATCCTAGATGGAGAAGTTGCCACATGCCCACACCTGACCACCTGGCCAGCAACCCTTGGCTTTGTCCTGGGGAACCGGAGAGGTGGTAGCCAGGGACTGTCTTGGGAGAGGGACGGGAACTAGGCAGGCCAGCTCTGCAGGAGCTTGCCTGGCTCCGGCAGGGTGGGGGGTAGGGGAAGGAGCTCTGCAGATGCTTCCTGAAGGTTAGGAACCCTCTTGGAGGTGGTCTCCTCCCTTCCTCCCTTGCCAGGGCTCTGGGGGCAGCTGAGCTGCCTCCAGGGGCTGCTCTGGGCATTTGGGTGGGACTGGAGGGTAGGGCAGGACCGCCCTGACCTCTGGGCCCCCTCATTCTTACAGGACCTGGGCATGGAGTCTACCTCACTGGACGACGTTCTATACCGCTATGCCAGCTTCCGGAACCTGGTGGACCCCATCACGCATGACCTCATCATCAGCCTGGCTCGCTACATCCACTGCCCCAAGCCGGTAGGGTGACATGGTCTAAGCTAGCCAGGTCTGGGGTGTGAGGCGGGAGCCTTTCTGGGCAGAGCAGCTCAGTGTCCAGACCCAAGGAGATGGGCCCCGCTGCAGGCACCAGAAGGGTAAGCCTGAGGTGCCCATCTGTCCCCTGGCCCAGCATCCGTGGCAGGGGTGCACACTGGCACCATCAGGACAGGTTTTGTTTGGCCCATGAGTACTTTAAATCTAGATTTGTTGCCAACATTTAAAAATCAGAATATTTCACACAATCCCTATATTCAGTTGCCCTTGAAAAATGGGGAGGTGTAGCAACCAGAAGCCCTCGTTTCTACAGGGCTGGAACTGAGTGGCCCCCCCTATTATGCGGCGCCAGGGCCATCAGGTACAGTTGTGTGGGTTGTGCTCTGCACAAAGATGTGCAAACACAGCAGCGGCAGGAGTTAGGGGAGTTAGGAGACAGTTCTAATCCAGCCCTCTCTGCCCAGCAAGCCATGGGCACTGGTGCCAGACTGTCCACTGAGATGAGCTGTTTCTTGTTTGCACAAAGGTGCCATGTAAGTCCAGCAGTGGCCCTGCATGGTGCTCTCCAATTTGCCTCAGCTCCCACCACCCCCAGTTGTCTTGTCTCTGAGGCTGTCATTTTACACACTGCTTCCCCCCGCCCCTCCCCCCACCCAGCAGTTGACCCACATCTACTTCCTGCCTGGCTTAGGGAGTTGAGCAGAGGAAGCTCCAGGGTTCTCCAGGCTCTGCAAGCACTGCTTCTGGATGGGAGGGTTTGCCGTCTGCCTGGCTGCTGGGCCACAGGCCTTGCTGGGTGCCAGGCTGGCTCACCCAGACCTGCCCACTTAGATGCTGGCGGGAAAGGGGAGGGCCAGGCTGAGGCAGCTCCATGCTTGGGCATTCCTCTATGTTGTTTTGGTTCCTTCTCTTCTATCCCTCAATTTCCAGCAGCTTCCAAAAGAAGTGCTTCTTCAAGAAGTTGTGGTTGGTGGGAAGCCAGACCAGGTCTGAGTGCTGGAGGGACACCTCCCCTTTCAGAGGAGGATCTGAGATAAGGGTGAGGTGGTAGTTCCAAAGCCACCATTAAGTGGCCTGGGTGCAGACTTGAACGCAGTCACCAGAGGCCTGGAACCTTGCCTTGGGCTGACCCTCCATCTGGGCCTTTGTCTAGGGCTCCTCTCTGGCTTCTGGGGCTGTCTGATGCCAAGACTCAGAGGCTGGTGTAACTGTGGAGGGCTGGGAACAGGTTGGGGACCAGTGCAGGGGGTGGGTTGGTGGCAGGATGCAGCAGAAGGCAGGAATGCTGAGCTCAAATATTCGCAGGTGAGAGAAGGCCAGCAGTGAGGTTTGGTGAAGTGGGAACCTCAAGGCATAGGGAAGAGGAGCTGGTGCCAGGAGCCACAGGGAGCCAGCTAGGGCTGGACCACCCTCTCTGCTCCTGAGGGTTATACCTGACTCAGCCCGGGGATGTGGAGGAGACCGGGCCTGTAGGAGGCCTTGCAGGTGTCAGAACCCTGCCTTTTCTAAAGCATGGATGTAGTTACCCAAAGGTAAGAAAGGGGGCAGGCTGTACTGGGGCACTCAGAGCAGCTAGTAGGAGAGAAGTGCCCTTTATGCCCATTTTAGAGTTGAGGAAGATGGAGTTCAGGGAATGAAGTGATCTGAGAAAGGCCACGTGCAGGTGAGAACCCCAGCGGGCAGTTGGGTCCCAGTGTTCAGGGGCTGGGTCTCTGTGCTATTAGGGCTCAGCTGGGGCTCCCAGGGCTGCAGCAAGCCCCGGGGAGCAGTGCCCTGTGTGGGAGCAGCTGAGCTCATGCTTCCCTCCACACAGGAAGGGCTACAAGTGGTTAACTCAATTCAGACCCCAGGAGACAGGACTGGGCTAACAAGAACAGGTGGCCAAGGGTCTTGCATTGCAATCTGTCCCCTAATCTGGATGGGGACAAGAGGGGCTGTACCTGGGTTGTCTTAGCTCAGGCTGCTGTAACAAATTACCATTGACTGGGTGACTTTTAAAAAATGGAAATTTATTTCTCAATTCTGGAAGTTAGAAGTCCAAGATCAAGGTGTCAGCATGGCCAGGTTCTGAGTGGAAACCCTCCTCCTGGCTTGCAGACAGCTGCCTTCCCGCTGTGTCTTTACGTGGTGGAAAGAAAGGAAGCTAATACTCTGGCCTCTTATAACCCTCATGACCTCAGCTTATCCTAATTACTCCCAAAGACCTACCTCTAAACACCATCATATTGAAATTGGGGTTCAACATATGAATTGGGGGAGGGCATAAATTCAATCTATTGCATGGATGCGACCTTTTTCAGATCATGTAATTTACCGAACTTTGTTTTTCTCAACTAAGGTGGGCATCAAACTCACTCCTGCAGGGCTGTTTGGAGAGTTCAGGGAGATGGTTCTTGAGAAATGTCGGCCCATGCCTGGCACAGCTAAGCACCCCGTGCACAGAATTTGAGGTGTAACTAATCAGTGAGCACCGACCAGGTGCCAAGCAGGTTCAGTTGTGGGATGTGGTGGCAAGGAAGACATGGCCCTAGGCCCCAGCCTCTGTGGGCTCTAAGGCTTGGAAATGACCAAGCTGACCTCTGAGCCAGAGTTCCAAAGCAGCCAGAGCGGAGTGAGCTCTGCTGGAGGCCCAGGAGCCTGGCCAATTCCGGCCATGTTCTCCTCCCCAGGGCTACTGCAGTAGCCTCCAGCTGGACCTTGGGCTGCCTGTGTGTGCTCTGGAGCAGCCAGGGAGCCATCTGCAAAGGTAAATTGGATCACATACATACCTGCAGAAAAACCTTACACACAGCCTTGTGTTGTAATTCAAATAAAACCCACATTCCTTACCTGGCCCTGCCAGAATTTCCCGTCTCATCTGTCCCACTCCTCCACCCTGCTGACTGCCCTAGCCACATGGGCCTCTTCTCTGTTCCTGGAACATCCAGATGCTGCCACCCCTGACCACACCTGCCGCCTCTGTCTGAGGTTCACCTTCTCCAGACTCAGCCTGACAGTCATCTCTCAGAGGACTTCCAGTTTCCCGATCAGCCTCTCTCTCTCTCACGCTCTGTTTATTTCTTCATTTCACTCACCAGCCTCCCAAATTACCTTGCTTCTTTATTTGTTGACTAACATGTCATCTGCTTTCTTCACTAGAAAATAAACTGCACAGGGGCAAGAGGCAGCATCTATCCCATTCACAGTTACATCCTACAGCAAGCAGAGCCCTGGCAGGAAGCAGGATACCCTTTCCATTATGAATTTTTAAGAGCATTTATTAAGGGTTGTGGTGGGATAAATAAAATGAACAGGGGACACTGAGGCCCCAGAGACTAACGGCAAACAGTCATTACCATGGAAGGAGTAGCTGGTGGCAGCTGTGTTGAGGCTGAAGCCAGGCTGAGAATGTGTCCTCCAGAACCGTGTTGTGTTTTCTATTGCTATACAGTCTCTGTAGGTCGGGAATTCTGCAGCAGCTTTGCCAGGTAGTTCTAGCTCAGTGTCTCTCGAGAGAATGGCCTAGGCTAAATACCTGAAGGCTTGACAGAGGTTGGCAGTCCCACCCCCTGGATGGCACATCCCGTGGTTGTGGGCAGGAGGCCTCAGTTCCTTGCCACAGGGGCCTCTCTACAGGACTGTCTGAGTGTCCCCACATCATAGCAGCTGGCTCCACCCAAAGCAGGCGATCCCAGAGAAAGCAAGGCAGAAGCCACATATCTTCTATGACCTAGTGTCGGAAGTGATACACCATCACTGCTGCCATAGTCTGTATCCACCCTGAGACAGCACGGAAGTTATGTGAGGGCACAAAGAGGGAGTCCAGGGTCACGAGGGCTGTCTTGGAGGCTGGCTGCCACACATGCTGGAGCAGGGAAGGAACAAAAAAAGTAAATCCCTTGACCTTTCTCTCCTCCTGCCCTCTGATCCCTCTCCCAGTTGCTCCCATTAGCTTAACCCGGCTGAGAGCCATGGGCAAGAGGGCTGGGTGATGCCATCTGTGGAGCTCAGGGGTGGGAGGGAGTAAACAGAAAACCCAGCACAAAGTCTCCAGCATGGTGTTTGATGAATGAATGAATTTATGAAGAAATGAGGGAACCTTTGGGCATACAGCAGTGCAGGGCTATGCTTGTTTGCCTGGGTGCAGCGTGCAAAGGTGCCTAGGGAAGTGAGAGTGTCAGGCGAGTGGGGCTATTGGACAGTTGAGAGATGGGGCAGGGTCCTAGCGCTTGTACCCCTCCTGGGTGGGGGGAGGTGGAGTGCAGGTGTGCCTTGAGCATCATTCCTGACAGGCCCGACTGAGCCCCTCAGATAGATTCTAATCCAGGGACTCCAGCACTGGGCACACCCAAGAGGCTGCTGTCCTGACGTGACCCACACCCTGCCCTACGTGGGTAACAGAATTGATTCCACAAACTGCCTTCGAGCCTCCTGTGTGGGTTAGGACTCTGCTGCCAGAAGCCCACTCAGGCCGCCTCAAGCTAGGGACAGAATTTATGCTGATACTGAGGGGTCTTGTCAGGCCTAAGGCAGCCAAGCTTGAAAGAGGGACTAGAACTACAGACAAACCGTGCAGATCTCCTGTCCCCTGCCTCCCTCAAACCCGCTCTTCTCTCTCTTTCCCTCCTGATTTTCAGGAGTCAGGATTCCAGGGAAAGGGCTGAGGGCTGCACTCTGCCAGTTCTGAACCAATCAGCTGTGGCTTAGGAGTGGCATGTGGTTGCCCAAAAGGGCTGCTGGGTAACAGCACTTTTAAGAAGAAATCTTCAGAGGAGACCAGCAGGGCAAAACATGCGGCCTGTAGTCAGGAGCTCCCCCAGCCCCCACCTGCCACTGCAGGTCTCACAAAAGGCCTGAGGGGCGGCTGTTTCTCCTGGCTGAAACCCCGCAGAAACGGCACTTTGCCCTCCTCCCTCTCCCTTCCACCCGCTGTTTCCCCACCTTCTCCAGCTCTCCTTACTCCTCCTCCTCTGGGTCTGCCCTGCTTTGTCCTGTTCTCTGCAGGAGGAAGGCTTGGAAGGGGCTTTCAAAAAGTGATGGAGCTGAGAAAAAATTAGATGGGCCTGCTTAAGTCTTCTCTGGGTGCAAATGATAGAACCACCTTGAACTAACCTAAGCACAAGATTATCTACAAGAGGGCAGAGCAGAGCGCAGGGCGGGGTGCGTGGTTGGGAGCCTGCCAAGGTTTGGAGATTTGGATCCTGATGCCATCTTACACATTGTGTAGCATGCCAGTCTATTCAACATCTTTATCCCCCAGTTTCCTTGTTTGTAAACTGGAGACAATAGTAGCCCATTTCATAAAATTGTTACAGTTATGATCAGTTCAGGCATGCGATACACAGAGGCAATGCCTTAACATGCGTACATAGCGGATGCTCAAGAAACATCAGCAGTTGCTTATTTGGTCGAAACAAGTGGAGGGGACCCCTCACTTCTGTGAGGACACCAGCTTACGTTTGGTCTTGAGTCAACCTCCTTAGGTGGCTATGTTGTTTGTAAGCAGGCCCACGCAGTCTCCCAGGTCCGGAGCGGCAGCTCAGAGTCAAACCCGGTGCCTCACCCTGCGCGCCGCTGCCCCCTGGTGGCAGTGCCGGCACACTGCGGCGGTGGCTGTGCCTCTTTTCCCCGTTGTTGCCCAGGCCTGCAGGATGGAAGGAGAGCCCATGGCCCCTGGTTTGGAAATCTTGGGAAGTGGTTGGGGGAGGAGCTGAAGCTGAGGAGCTCAGTTCTCAGCTTTGGAGCAGGTGTAGTGGGAGACTGGCAACATTCTGTCTCTGACTATGCCTTCGCAGTCCCTGCCTGTCCAGTATGTCTGCCCCTTTGATGCTGCTTCCCCCTGCCTTCCCCTCAGCTTGTTTCCTGGCCAGGGGCTTTAATCAAATGCCAGTGGAAGGTCCAGCCCGGACCTGTCTTGAGCTCCAGCTCCACAAATCCATTCCCATCTCCCAGCTGGAAATGAGCTGGCATTCCCTTGTCCTGCTTTCACTTGCTTCTCATCCAGAGCCTTTTAGATCCTTCTGCCCCTGTCCCAAGCCAAAGGCCTAGACCCCTCCTCACCCGTCCCTGCCCATACCCTCTTCTCCTGTGCATGGCGCATCCAGTGTGGTGGCCTGTCACTGGCAGCCCTTTCCATGGGCCTGGCAGGGATTCCCCAAACCACATGGAAGCAGATGGGCCTGACCCTGAGTCACCCTCTCTGCCTCCAGTCCACCCCTTTCTCCATCTCCCAGCCAGAGGGACAGTCCTAAAATGCAAATGTGACTCTGCTGCTCACCCTTCGCCATTCCCCTGCTGCTCCCATGATGGAACCCCTGCCTGCTTCACCGCCTATTGTTTCTCACCACACACACCCTTAAGCCCAGGTTCAGCAAGAAAGGTGTGAACCCCAGGGGTTGTGAATGCATTTGCCAGGAGTGACAGGTGACATTCATTCTCTCTTGGGCAATCTAAGGCAACAGGAAGTGGTGAGGTTTGTGGAGAACTAGAGACCAGAGGTTTCCTCTAAATCATTGTCATTCAGTCGTGGGCCTCCCTGTCTCTGCTGGCTCCTTCTGCACATATTCACCTCTTTGAATGCTCAGCTCTCCCCTGCCTACCCCCACTGTCTCTTGTCTCCCTCCTTCAGAGTCTCGTTCTCTTGCCTTTCAACAGCCTTGGCCATCTGAGCCTCAGTTTCCTCCTCTGTAAAAGGGGGATTATGAAAGCAGGTACTACAGTAGGATGCTGTGGGAGTTCCATAAAGGGGACCTAGCGTAATGTCTGTGTTCACTAATCCAGGTGACAGACAATAGTGGCTTGGGCCAAGGTGGTGCCTTGGAAGTGGCAAGAAGTCAGGCCCCAGATTGTCACCTGCCCCAATAGCTGTAACACCCCCAAGCCCTTGGACAAGTTGTTGTCACTAATCCATCTGCTCTTAAAAGCCCAGCTCAAATCTGAGCCTGGGCAGAAATAATCTTTCTTCATTACCCTGCCACAGTTCTGTGTGTTTACGCTCTTACAATACAGCACGGTGTTGAGTCAGCGAGCATTCCTGGAGAGCTTGCTGTATGCCAAGTTATATTCAGAGCACTTTACAAGTAGTAACTCATTTAATCCTCACAAAATCCCCTGTGAGGCTGGCACAGATGAGGATCAGAGGCATACACAAGAGGAGACGAAGCAAGGATTGAAATCCACAGTTTGGTGCCAAGTTCATTCTCTTAATTACTCAATGTGCCGCTTCCCTATTAGCAGAGTGATGATGATAATGGTAGTAAGAATCAAGCTGGCTTTTACTGAGTGCTCACTCTGCCAGGTACTCTGCCGAGCACTAGACGTGGGTTAATAGTTAAACCTGACCACATCCACACTTCCGTCACAAGTGCATTTCCAGCTAAGCCCTGGTACTCTGGCTCTTGACCCTGGCCCTAGACCATCTGGTGGGAGCACAGTCTCGGCCACTCACTCCCCCAGGGCTGTGCAGTGACTGTTTGTTGGGTTGCTTTCCCTTGGGATGGAGTGGGAGTCTGTCTAGTGTCTCCCTGCTGCACCCTTCAGCCTGGAGTGTTGGTTCACTCAGGCTGCGGTAACGAAATTCTACTTAAACAACAGAAATTATTTCTCACAGTTCTGGAGGCCAGAGGTCCAAGATCAAGGTGTCTTCAGGTTCATTTCCTCTGAGGCCTCTCTCCTTGACTTGTAGACGGCTGTTTCCTCACGGTGCCCTCACATGGTCCTCCCTCTGCACATGCCTGTGTCCCAGTCTCTTCTCATGAGGACACCAGTCACTGCACTAGGGCCGGCCCCAGTGACTTCATTTTACCTTAATTACTCTTTAGAGGCCCTGTCTTCAAATACAGTCACATTCTGAGGTGTTAAGAACTGGGGGGACACAATTCAGAATCAAGGTCTCAAATTCAAATGCTGGTGGGCCAGACAGGTAACAGATGAATCAGGCTGGGAGAGGCGTGGCTCCTTCGTTCTTTTCCCCCAACTTCTGACGTGGGTATAAGACATGGTAAAAGTATTTTACTTCCCTCTCTACCATGAGGAGAGCAAGGACATTTGCTCATGGCTGTGTCCTCAGCTCCTACAACAACTGTCTGGCACCTGCCAGGCGCTCATGAATGTTCGTTGAACCGCTGAAGGGGCAGAATGGCCCTGGGAGTCGGGGAGCGGCAGGGACTACAGTGAACCCTGGCTGAGATCAGGAGGCAACTCGGCTCCAGTCAATTGTTGTCAGATCACCTGGAATCCAGACTTTTATATACATCTCCAGTTTTTTTATCATAGCGACTCATTCACAAAAACTAAAACTATTATGCAGATCAGTTTGTAACCACTGTTCTCTGCTGAGGGTGCCCACCTTGAGCCAGCGGAGCAGGCCTCCCCCAGCGCAGCCTGGGTGCCATGCTCTTCCTATAGGGACAGGAGGCCGGAGATGGGGAACTGGGCTCTTACCCCTGCTCCCCACCTCTGTTGCCTCTGCAGGAAGGTGACGCTCTGGGTGCCATGGAGAAGCTGTGCCGGCAGCTGACATACCATCTCAGCCCCCACTCCCAGTGGCGGCGGCACCGGGGGCTGGTGAAGAGGAAGCCACAGGCCTGGTGAGTCATGGTCACCTGCATTGGGTCTGCCCTGCCCCCTGCCAGTCTCCTTCTGCAGCCCAAAGACAGCCTGTGTCAGGCTGGGTGTCTGATACACAGCACCCCCTCCCAGGACAGTGGGGCAAAGGCAAGAGCTGGACCAGAGGGGGTTGTCTTGGAATGCTGCCTGAAGCAGGTGAGATGGAAAGACAATTCTATGGTGGGGAAAGCAGCCAGGAGAGCACCCCAGGTGGACATGAGCCATGTGAGGCCCTGGAGGCAGGGCCCTGCTCTTTGGGGCGGGGCTGGAGGATTTGGGCCCATTCTGAAGAATGGGCAGGGGGATGTGAGTTTCTGATTCCCGGTGTACTGCACTGAATGTGGGCATGCTCACTGATTGCCCCCAGTTCTCTCGGTTTTCCCCTGGGGTACCCAGGCCCAGGCATATCCCTGGTCCATGCAGCAGTGACAACCCTCAGGGGATTTGTGGCCCCCTGACGATTGGGGAAGAGGCGGCACCTGGGACACTGAACCTGTGGGATGTGACAGGAAGCAGGTGGAGGGAAAGCTGAAAGGAGGACTTTCTGGGGGAGGAAGCACCCCTGCCTCTTGTGAGTGGCCATGGGGCACAGAGCCTTCCCTTCTGAAAGACAGGCCGGGCCTTGCTGCTGCCGTGGGCTCATCCTCCCAGGTCCCGCAGCTGGGAAGAGGCCAGACTGACCCCTCTTTCCCTTATGGACAGCTCTGCCTCCCAAGCCAGGGAGGAGGTGGGTCCTAGGGAGGCCTCCCCAAGTGGAGGAAGCAAGGCTCCCACTGAGCTGAGGGCAGGGCCATATACAGGACAGAGCAGGACAGGAGAACCCATGGGACCTGGAAGGCCACAAGGAGACTTTGGGAGCTAGTTCTTCAGGATTGAAAAGCTGGGAATCGGAGCTCTGTTGGAGTCCAGGGGCCTCTTCTGCTGTCTCCCCATCACACACAGGTGCTCAGTCCACTCTTCATTTAGAAACCTCGCTCCCCTCAGTGGCTTCTGACACGTCAAGTGAAACACAAACAGGGCCCTATGTGGTGGGTCCTCAGCCCCTCTCTTCTGTCTGCTCCCACCCTCCTATGTCCCCTGCCCCTCTTTCCTTCCTGCTGGTCTCAGACACCTCAAGCTCGTTCCCACTTCCAGGGCCTTTGCACCTGCACTCCCTCACTAGAGCTCTTACCAAACCCTGAAGACCTACTTTTTTTCTTTGCCTGTCACCTCAAAAGTTATCTCCTCAAAGAAGCCTTCCAAGTGGCCATGCCCCCAAGCTTCTTTGGCTTTACTCTCAGATCGGTCTGCTTGTTGGCCAGGCTCTCTCTGGCAGAATGAAAACAGGAGTCTTGTCCACCTGGTTTAGCACCGTGGTCTCAGTGCCTAGAGCAGCCCCTGGCACCTAGTGGGAGCTTAACAAACACTTGTTCAAGGATTGACCAAGGTCGGGGCTATTACTGTTGCCATCTGACTGGCCACAATCAGCCAGCTGCTAAGTGGCAAGGCTGGAATCCAGCCCCAGGCTCAGGCTGTTAACCACCACACTACCTATTTCCCTGGTGCGATAGGCCTGCTTTATTAATGACATAGACAAGAATTACAGCCAGCACTTAAATCACGCTAGACAAATACCAGGCAGTGTTCCAAACCCTTAGATGCCATGCTGAGAGCTTTACCTTAGACTCCCTGGGGCAGGGCAAGATGAGCAAAATAGTGGTGGCCTTCCAGCTTCAGGAGATCCCAGGGTAGGGGTTTGCCCAGCTCAGGCTGTTAGCAGCCCCTCCCCGCTCCCTCTCCTTCCCAGGGTTGGGCCCTCTGGGCTTGCCTGTGATACCTGGAAGTAGAGGGCTGTGGCCCCAGAACAAAGAGCAGGGGAAGAAAGCAAGGGATGGCACAAGGCAGGGAGCAAAGAGCACCCTGTCTCCAGGAGTCAGCAGCTCCCACCTGGCTTGGGGCTCCCTCGCCTTAATCTGCCTAAGCATCCCCATCTGGTGAGGAACATGGCCTTGGAAAAGGATGCATCAGAAATCTTGTCCCTCTTGCAGGAGCAGGAAGCTCAGCCCAGGTGATTACTAAGGACAGCAACAGATATTTATCCATCACTCACCCAAAACAGGCAGTTTTAAAGGCCTTTGCATTTATTGACTTATTTCATATAACAATCCTGTCGCACTCAAATAGCTCCATTTTCCAGGAAAATAACTGAGGCACAGAGAGGTTAAGGACCTAACTAAAGGTCACACTGAGTAGGAAGGAGTTAATATGCACATCCAGGCATTGTGGCCCCAGAATGTACCCTTCGTCCCTGCAGAAACACTTGGGTGTTTCCCTTATGGCCCCTCACACTCTGGCCAGCTGGGCCTGGCCAGGCTGAGATGTGGGGCAGAGCCAGGGGACTAGGGCTATTCCCGCCCATCCCTGGAGCGGAGACCACAGTGCTAGCCCTGCTGCACTGGGAGAAAAGCCTTGCCCCACTTACCTGAACCCCTTGTCCCTTCTCCCCTCCAGTCTCAAGGCTGTCCTAGCTGGAAGCCCGCTGGACAACACGGTAGACCTGTCGGGCATCCCACTGACCTCCCGTGACCTGGAACGGGTGAGCAGCTACCTGCAGCGCTGTGGGGAGCAGGTGGACAGCGTGGAGCTGGGCTTCACGGGCCTCACAGATGACATGGTCCTACAGCTGCTGCCAGCACTCAGTGCACTGCCCCACCTCACCACGCTGGCCCTCAACGGCAACCGGCTGACCCGAGCCCTGCTGCGTGACCTCACTGACACCCTTAAGGACCCCAGCAAGTTCCCCAGTGTCACGTGGATTGACCTGGGCAACAACGTGGACATCTTCTCATTGCCCCAGCCCTTCCTGCTCAGCCTGCGCAAGCGCTGCCCAAAGCAGGGCCACCTACCCACCATCTTGGAGTTGGGCGAGGGCCCAGGCTGTGGAGAGGAAGTCCGGGACGGAACAGTGGGCGAGGAGGACCCTGGAGGGGACCTTCTGGCCCCTGCCGAGGACCATGAGGGCAAGGAGACCGCAGGTGCAGCTCAGACGTGACACGAAGTGGGGCCTTGTGGGGTAGGGTGGCTGAAGCAGACTAACAGCTCCTACCAGGGCGCTCAGGCCATCACCTAACACAGGCCTGGATATCCCCACCCATGAGAAAGTCAGATTGCAGAACCTGGAAAAGGCAGGTTGTGTAATGCTTCTCACTGGTCTTCCCTCTTCCCCCCTATCTTTCTTTGGCTGCTGAGAAGCTATTCTTGGCCCAAAAGAATCAATCCTCAGCATTCTTGGATTTAGGGAGTGGGGATGCTGGTAGCCTAAGATGTGAGTAGGTTGTTAAAAGCTCTCCCAGAAAAGGAGTGTAGTTGGGACCCTACATCCAACCCGACTTCCCAATTCTACATTACAATTGTCCTGTTCAGGGCAACAGACTCCAGGCAGGTAGATGCTGACTGTGCCCCTGCTCCAGGCATGTTGGAATCTTAGCAGCACTCACAAGTGAAGGAGGTTGGGGTAGGGGACTGGCTGCCAGGTTCCAGGATCCTCAACTCCCTGTAAACTATGAACTGAAGGCCATCCACCTCATTGAGCCATGGGCTCCTTGTAACTGACTTTGCAGTCAGTCTCCACCCTCATACCCATGACTCCAGAGGTCTGCCTGTGGAACCAGTCACCTTTCAACTTCAAGAGTATTCTAAGGTGACTGGGGCAGATGCATCAAAGGCCACTGCAAAACCCTATGCCATAATCCCTCCACACACCACAAAGATGACCAGACTGTCACTCCCAGTGTTGCCCGTACAGGCCAGAGCACTGCCTCCTTTTAAATAGAGTCTAAGGATGCTTTTCACAAAGTTCCATGAGTCCCTAAGTATCCTTGGCACTTGTGAGCACATTCCCAGAGCCTACTATGGAAGGCTGTTATCAAACACCAAGGACCAGAATGGTGCTAAAAGCACTCCTATGAATTCACTGAAGACCTGCCTCCAAAGATGGCTGGGGGAGGAAAACTAGGTCCCCAAAGCAAAGGTTTTCACCCAGTGTTACCTATGGCCTGACTTGAAAGGGGGAAAAAAAAAACAGCTAGGCTGACAGGCAGGCTAGACAACACAACTTCAGGAGTTATTAGAGGAAGGCGAGGCAGAGGGGACAGAGCCCAGGGGAACTAGGGACTCTAGTATATGGATGCCTTAAATGCTTTGGAATTTTTGCCCTCAAAGTCTAAAGAGAACTTAGACCACAGGGAAGTGGACAAGTGGACTGCTGATATTTGACAGCAGTGGTCAGTTTCCGTCAAATACACATTTTAAGAAACAATACCAAAGGCCTTTATTACAATGTTAGTTTATGGTAACTATACATGGATATTAACTTCAGGAGGAAGTTTTCAACTTAAACAACTCAGACCCTTGCCCAATATAACAAATACAACATTAAAATGTACAGAAGCTCCTTTTGATCAGGACAATACTAGAAAACTCATGAATTTAATGACGCCAAAGTGCTTGTCCTGTGCAAAAGTTTGCTAAATCCATTGCTTGGCCCTACTGTTGGTAAGAATGTCCTCTCTGATGCTTAGCATAAGGTGAGAATGTTTCTACAGTGAATGTTGAAGCCCAGGGTTTCCGAGTCAAGGTTGTCCAGGTGGTACTGGTCCCAGCGACTTTAAATGCTGCCCCTGCTGCAGTATGGCTGACCATCCTCTGGAAACGCAGTCTGCAAAGAAACTTAAGTGTCAGTCATACTCTCTGCTCCCAACAACAGTCATTCACGGCCTAGGACATCCTCAGAAAACATTAGATTCACCACCACACAATCTGCCGGTAATTCCAGCTATTTTGGGTGATATCATCATTTGATATCCTTTATTAAATTGCAACAGAACTAGCTGCTCGTTCATTCTACTATGGGGCAATTACTGTCCAAATGAGTTCTTACCTCTTCCCAGGGGAGCTGCCGCTACCACCATCACCAGCTTTCGAAGTGCACTGCTGATCACCACCCTTCACACTCAAAACCTAGGGGGATGAATAAAGAACCTAGTTAGCAGGTGTAGTTCTGATCCTAATAGCCTCAACTACGAATTAAAATCAGTCCATTTTAACAAGAGTCCTCAAGAACTTAGTCCTAATTGGCTTCTTGGACATTGAATGGCCATTTAGCCAGTATTTTAATCATCACAAACCCAACTTTTAGAACGAGAGAAACCACATCTTAGAGCAGACAGTCGGTTTGCTCAGGACTATATAGCCATAAAGTAAAAAGGAACTCCTGGGTCCATGCTCAACCCCTAACCTCTACCTACCACAGACCAAAGCTTACCTCAGGCCAGGCCAATGTTTCTCACTCCAACACTCAGCTCTTGCCGGTCCTTCATTCATTTGCAACCTGGGTGAATAAAGAAATTAAGGGTCACAGTTCAGAACAACTCACTCCCCGGCACCAGCAACCTGAGGACTTGTAGACTGCAGTCAGCCAGGAGTTATCCTCATTTATCGATTCTGACGGCACTTCCTGTTAGTGATTTCATCAGAGCAGCCAAGTTCCCCACAACTCTCAGTTCTGCTCCAGGGCCCTGCATGTTACCCGGAATTTAACGTTATCTGAACAGCTAAGAGACATTTGAATGCAGTTTGTTTATGCACATAGGTGCGATTTAAACACTTTCAGGTTGGGGGCCGCCACCTCCTAGCCGTTGCAATTATGCAGTGATGTAGTGCACAACAAACATGTAAAAATACAACTGTGCAACATCAGGCAATTTCAGTGCATTTAAGGTAGCAATACAGCTAAGTTCCATTATTAATTCCTACCTAGACCAAGTCTTACCTCAAAGTGGGTTGCTACTCCCGTCTTCGGTACTCGTCAGTGGGTCTGTCATCTGAAATATGAAGACGGACATGAATTTAGGGTAGATTCCGGCAGTTACAAGGAACTAAACTATTAAGGTTTCAGCGACTGCAATCAGATAAGCATAAAAATCGTCAGTTATCGCCATCTGACGGCACTTCCTAATGTTAGTATCATCAGGACAGTCAAGCAAGTCTTCCTCGTGGTCCCCAGTGCAGGAAGTCCCCCACTTACCCAGTTCTTTCAGACCTGATCACTTCCAACCGCGAGCCCACGGAAAGGAGTCCCACGTTCGGGAGACCTCAGGCTCACCGGAGGCGGGGGCCATGCGGGACAAGCACGCGCCCCTCTCCTCTCCTCGCACGCCGGCAGCGTGGCGCGGCCCTAGTGGGCTGCGGCAGCCACAACGCCCACCCCGAAGCCCACGTGCGAGCAGCTGCTCTGTGTTTAGGCTTCCCGAAAACATCCTCCCAAAGTTTGAAAGGAAGTAGGCCATTCGCCCTTGCCACCAGCTACGACCGCCAGATGCTAACGATCTTCTCCACTAACAGGTTACAGTGAAAGAGGTGGTGCCTTCGATGGCCGAGGCCCTTAAGGAGTTGGGACATTCCACTCTTCACAGAAGGGAGGGTGATACCGGCAAAGACTCACGGGAACTTCCACCTCGTTTTATCAGACAGCCGCCAGGCCTCCCCCTTCTGTACAGTCATGGTCGCCTCGTCGGCCTGGGGAATTCTGGGCCACAGGCGCGGACGCCCAGGGCGCCTGCGCAGGATGCAGCGCCACCTCGGTGCGCTGTCATCTTGGTGCGTGCCCTTGAGTGTTTCGCTGGTCTTTTGTGAGGGTCCCATTGCTCTTCCGGAAAGTGTAGAAACCGCGGCCTAGAAGGTTGTTGTGAGGATCACACAAGATGAGATCTTTGAAACCCAGCAGAGCCTTGTCAGGGCATCCAGCGAGCGAGTCTGCTTCCAACTCACAACTCTGAAAACACACCGCCACGCAACCGCGCGCACTCACTGCTCACATCTCTATAAAATGGCCTCTGAGGACAGGGCAGCCATCCTGCCTCCCCCACCCCTTTGCTGATTCTCCAGGGCTTCTCTACCCCATCCCCCTGCGACCCCACACGAATCGGCCCGGAGCGGGTCTGCCGAGGGCTGACTGTAGCACGTGTGCCTTGACTTAATGTCGGAAAGACCTCACGACATCAGTCCAGGTTACTATAAGGATGTTTACTAAAGCTGCGTACAGTGAAACAAGGGAATGCTTAGCATAGAAAAAGCAACAGGAGATCCTAGGCTGGTCTGCCTGAGCTCTATGAGAAGCCAGAGAAAAAGGGGCCTTGGGGACAGCGTCAGGGGATCAGCCTGTGACAAGCTGCCAGCTGTCCACTGCCTTAGAGTTTAGGAGATGCGTGCCTCTGGGCAAAGAAACGGGGGACTAAGGAAAAGGGAATGGCCAGGGCATGCTGGGTCCTTTGTCTTAAGGCTTTTGTCTCTCTCTTGCAGACTGGAACCTTAAGGAAGGTCTTAGGGCAGGGTTTCAATAGAACATTCATCAGTTTTCCAGGTGGGACCTTTTAGGGTCCTGGTCTCCACTGATTGGTCAGTGCCAGGGCAGGGAGTTGTTAGTTATTGCATAGGTTCTGACATCGCCCACCTTGTGTTGCTGCTTCTCTGGGTCTGGAGCTGAAACACAAATGAGGCCTAGATGTTATCTCCAGGGAGGAGAGGCCTGGGGAGGAAAGGTTACCCTGGAAGTGCGGGTCCTTGTTTCCCAGTTTTGCTCCTGCCAGGCCTTCCCCTACCCCCAGGGTCTGCCCCTGGCTGTAACTGCTTTGCCATTGTGTTCAGCTGTCTCAGTTTCCCTAGTCCACTGGCCAAGGACTTTTCCTGTCCTCTTACTATCCTGTCTCGCTCCTATCTCAACAGCAATGGAAACCTTTGCCTTCTGTGCAGCATAGGAACATGCTCATGTCTTTCCCACTTAAAAAAATGCAATTGTGCATATGCATTATATGAATACATTACCCCCAAGGGGGAGCAACTATTTTGACTGAAGTAAATTGGAAAGCCTATCGTGAGACAATTCTTGAGCTGGTCTTAAGAGTAATTGTGGTATCTTATTGGAGAGAGGGAATATCAGAGAGCCAAGTCAAGGGATCGGACAGGCTTGAGGTCCATTGGCCTATGAGAAGAATGTACTGAAAGAGCTGGTGGGGCAGGGGGCTGGAGTGGGGCACGTAGCAGAGGTATGGGAGAAGCAGTGTCTAGAAATGCTCAGGCAAAACTGCAGAGGGCTAGGGATGCCATCTGGTGTGACCTGTGCGTACTGGGGACCCACTCAAGCCTTCAGAGAACAGAGGTACCATGTTTGTCTGTCAGAACATCCCCTCTGGCTGCTCTACAGAGAATGGCTTGCACGTATGTAAACTGAGCAGGAAGCCCAGTAGGAACAAAAAGCAATAATCCAGAGTCTAAATTAAACTGAACTGTTCAAAGGCTTTGAAGAGACCTGTTGGAGGTGGCTTTAAGGGGGTCTGGAGGCTGTGGGAAGGAGAGAAGAGTTGGCTGCGCTTGCCCATGCCCACCACCTCCCACCTGCCATAATAGAGAGCTGAACACCTTGGCCAGCTTCCTGCACTCCGCTGATGAGGGTCCCCTGTGCCAGGTGAGTGCAGAGCACCCCAGCCCTGGACACAAGCTTGTGGTCACAGTTATGCAGATGTCAGTCAGCCTAAGGGCCCTGAACCTTTGCTCAAATGTTTTCAGAAAAGTTAGCCATGAGAAAATATTTATTGATTTGCCACCAAAGTTCCCTAGGGTCCCAGAGCCATCAGGTAGGGCTGGAAAGATGTCTTGGGTCTGTCCTGCCAGCCTCCTGATGCATCCAGGCCATTAGCTGGACTTCAGGACATGGAGGAGAAGATGGTCCTCCTCCAAGGTACTGTCCTCCTCGGGTTTGGAGGCCAGGGTGGGGTTCTTCATGGTGCCTGTCAATAGGAGAAAGAGCACTGTAACTTGGCCCTAGGGGTATGTCCCCAGGAGGCAGGCACTAGAAAAACAGGAGGAGGCCACAACCATGAAGCCACATCATGCCCTGTGGACATCAGGGGATCCTGAGGTCCCCAGCAACCCTTCTCCCTGCCTCCCTCCTTCCACAAGCATTCCTGAACCCCTGCCCTGTGCCAGTGGAGGGCCTCCTCCCAGGAGCTTAAAGTCTCTGGAGGTGACAGGCTTTTGCATTAGAAGTGAGAACACCTGAAACTTGCTGAAGAGCTGGAGGGAAGTGAGAGTTAGGTGCTCAGGGAGCTCATAGGAGAGAAGGGACCCAAAAGGACAAAAGGGACCCAAACCATAGGGGAGGCAGCAGATTTGGACACCCAGAGGAACAGGAAGGGCACTTGTGGCAGATACAAGAGCTAATGCAAAGAACAAGGAGCACTGTCAACGAACTGGCTGACACACAGAGAGGGGTGTGGGGAACAAGTGGGACAGTGACCTTGCTCCTTGACCTGCATGCTGAAGAGTGTGGCTCTCCAGGGAGTGGGGGGCCGAGTGTACTTTTGTCTACACAGAAGAGGAAGAGGAAGGGAATAAACCTGGAGCACAGAGACTTGTCTGGAGGTCGGGGTGCGGGCTGAGCAGCCCTGCAGTGGTGTAGAATCAGGAGAAATGGGGGGTGCAGAGGGGCAAGGGGCTGCCCATGGCGTCCAGAGGACACTCAGCACAGACTGGGGGCTGGGGGAGCAAGAAACCCTCAAGGTGTCTCACCTGGGTGAGGAGGGGGTAGAGTTTCAGTTACCTGGTAGGGCAGCCCCAAGGTTGCTCCTGCTTGGGGATGTCGACTGGAGGCCCCAGCAGGCAGTGGGGTGTGGAATTGGGGTGTGGAATGAGGAGCAAGTTGACTTTCAGAATCTTGGCAGTGAAGTGACAGGAAAGCAGGACTCGGAATTAAGAACAAAGCAAGGGTGGGCAGGAAACCTATGGGTTTGTGAGGGCCTTGGTCAAGGACCAGGACCTGGGAAACCAGTGGGCTTTGGAGCAGGAGGCCAGAGGAGTCCCCACCATGGGGAGTCATGGGTGGTGCAGGAGGCCATTGTGGGAGGGGTTGGGCCAGAGCCACAAGCAAGTACAGTGTCTTTGAAAGAGAATGAGAAAGGGGAGGGGGAGCTAGCAGAAAATGAGGCAGGAGCTATTGAAGGTTCCAGAAAGGGTATGCTGTGGACAGAACTAATTCTGGGAACAGGCCTCTGGGTGGGAGGAAGGAGTCACTCGTGGTGGGAAGTAGCAGGGTGAGGACAAGGCAGGGTACTGCCACACTGGGATGAGGAAGATACAGGCCCTGAGGGGCAGGAGGGGCACAGGCAGTGGCTTCCCCTCCCAGGTGCAGGTACTGGAGGTAGGAAGAGGCTGGGCCCTCGGATCAGCAAGGCTGACCTGGACAGAGCCGGTCGGGGCTCCCAGAGATGCCACTTGAGCTATAAGCTGGGTAGGGCGCCTTCCCTAACTTATTGCCCTGCTGGGTCTCCAGGCTCAGCCCAGGCCTGACACTTGAATGAGCACAAGATGCAGTGGGTTGAAACCTGCTGGGAGGAGGGGTGAGGATGAAGAGGCAGGAGTGAGGAAAGGCTGAAGGCTGAACCAGCAAAAGTACTAACAGCCTCAGAGGTTTTCCCAGGCCAGCTAAGAGGTGAGGGCAGAACAGACAGAGGGGAAGCACCACTTTAAGGGGGGCAATTTCATTAAATGAGTGTAACTGGGGAGTGGCCAGAGCAGAGGCCCTGTCCCAGAACCTCCATAGCTGTGTGGCCAACCACACACACACACACACACACACACACACACGTGTGTGTGTGAAAATGCACATGAAACACATGCACGTGAACATTCACATGAGAACACAAACACTCTCACCAGGGCTACTCACCAGGGTTGGGCCCTGTAGGTTCCTCAAACACCGTAGGCAGCGTCTGCTCCCAGGCGGCCCAGTTCACTTCCTCCACCCTGAGGGCAGCAAAGCAGCTCTGAGGCAGCCGGACTCACAGTGCAGTCTGCTTGACCCCAAGGAGTGCCCTGGCCCCTGAGAGGGCGGACTCAACACACTCCAGGGGACACGGACCACAAGGGGAATGGGGTTCTCTGCTGTTCTCCATAGGACATGGGATCCCCCACCATGCCTCTAGTCCTGCCCTTGCAGCTGTCCCCTGGCTTTCAGAGGAGAAGGCTGGCCTTCACCGGCCACCCTTCCTGGCCCCTCACTCACCTGAAGCACCAGCGTTCATCTGGGCTACCATCTGGCCTGGTGCCAACTGTCAGCTTCACACCTGCCCGCTGCTTCTTCCTCCTGCACCACCAGTAGCCATTCTCCATCTCCAGGACAGAGATGGCTTTCTGGGGACAAAGGACACATGAGACAGAGCAGCCAGGAAGATGCGCCATGCACTTGACAGTATAACCCCAAGTCCACTAAGCACACAGGTTGGAATCAGGCTCCAGTGTTTGATTGCCTGTGTGGTGTTAGGCCCTCAGTGCCTCAGTTTCCTGCCTTACAGTCTGAAGATAATGTGCCTGATGGTTTGGGGAGGTCACCGTGTAGAGAATGCTCAACAATTACTTGCTATTGTATCATTACAGGTCCCAGAATTTCACACCTTCGGGTGCACAAGTTCATTTGCTCCACCCTACATGTGTGCCTGCCCACTGGTACATGAGTCAGGTGGGGGCAGAAGTTTGCAGGTGAGGACACGGAGTCTCAGAGAAGACGGGCTTACCCAAGGTGGACAGTGAGGTGATTATAGTCCTGCCACCTGGGTAAGGCCTTCCCTATAGAAACTATCCAGACCCACACCTGGCCTTGCCCAGGTCGAGAAGCAGCTTTTGCTTCCTCCCCTGTAAATGGGTGTCCTATCAGCCCCCAGCTTCAGGGACCTCTGGTCCCCCAACTTCCCCAAGCTGAGCCAGCCCCAGGAGTGCTCCGCCTGCCTGCCTCACCCACCAAATCAACCCATTTAACATGCAGTGAACACAGAATGGGAGCTACATGAGGGCAGGCTTTGTCTTGTTCTCTGTTGTGTGTTTAGAATCTAAAACTGTGTCTATCCCCATAGAAGACACTCAAGAAACACTTAATGATCATAACTAACACATTGAGCACCTACTGGTGCCAGACACTGTTCTAAGAGCTTTAGATATATGAGTTTACTCAATCCTCATAGGAATCCAGGGCCCTGGATCTGCTAACCCTAACCCTAACCCACTCCTCCCTGGGCCCAGAACTTGGGGGGGGGAGGGGAGCCTCCCAGGGACACCTGCAGTTTCCAGATGCTCCAGCTGTCCGTGGCGACACTGTTGACAGTCTCACTCATGAGGGCGATGAGCATGTTGAGCAGCAGGATGTAGGTGAGCAGCACATAGGCCAGCAGCAGCAGCAGCACAACCCCACGGAAGCGCAGCTGCTCCTGGAAGGCCAGCTCGCCCATGCCGATGGTGAACTTGAAGAGCTCCAGGGAGGCGTCCAGGATGCCACTGTACGAGGCTGAGCCGCCCTCCTCGTCCTCCTGTCCTGTCCCGGACCTCACTGCCTCTGTGGCATTTGAACTTGTGGGGACCCCTGGGCCCTGAGCCTCCCGGCTCAAGCTCACTAGGGCTGTAAGAAGGTAGAAGGGGGTCCTCAGCCTCAGAGACCAGTGGGCAGACTTAAGGGTTTGCAGGGCAGGCAAGGGATGGGCAGGGGCCAGAGGGGAGCCTTTACCTACAGCGAAGCCGAAGAGGAAGACTAAGTAGACCAGAAGGAAGCGGAGCAGGTCCCTCAGAATAACCTGGAACACAAGCACCAAGAGCTGGGGTGGGTGACTGGGCCACCAGACATGACCCCAGACCCCTGCCTTTGCCTTGAGCATGGGTTCCTACGTGCACACTACACATACACACGTGTGTGTGCATACACAGGGCCCTGTGCAGCTATACTGAGCCAGTGGATCTTTTTAAAATCTACATCAGATCACATAATTGTCCTGCTTCAAACCATCCAGGGTCAAAAAACTAAACATAGAGTTACCATACGATCCAGCAAGCCCACGTCTGAGTATACAACCAAAAGAACTGAAAGTAGGAACTCAAATAGACATTTGTACACACCAAACTTCATAGCAGTATTGTTCACAACACCAAAGGGTGGAAACAACCCAGGTGTCCATTGATAGACGAAAGGATAAACAAAATGTGGTATATCCATAAAATGGGATGTTATTCAGTCTCAAAAAGGAAGGGAATTCTGACACATGTTACAGCATGGATGAATCTTGAGAACATTATGCTGAGTGAAATAAGCCAGTGACAAAAGGACAAATACTGTGTGGTTCCATTTATATGAGGTACCTAGAATAATCAGATTCACAGAGACAGAAAGTAGGCTAGTTGCCAGGGGCTGGGGGAGGGAGAGGGAGGGAATGCTTCCTGGGGACAGAGTTCTGGTTTGGGGCAGTGAAGGTCCTGGAGATGATGGATGGGGAGAGCCACACAGCACTCTGACTGTGCCTGATTCCACTGAACTGTGTACACTTAAAAATGGTTAAAATGCCCCTGGCTGGTGTGTGACTCAGTGTATTGAGTGCTGGCCTGCAAACCAAAGGGTCACGGGTTCAATTCCCAGGCTGGGCATATACCTGAGTTGCAGGCCAGGTCCCCAGTAGGGGGCCTGTGAGAGGCAACAAACACTGATGTTTCTCTCCCTCTCTTTCTCCCTCCCTTCCCCCACTGTCTAAAAATAAATAAGATCTTTTTAAAAAAATGGTTGAAATGATACCTTTGTTATGTATATTTTGCCATAATTTTTAAAAAATATTTTAAAACCTCCTGGGCCTCCAGATCCATCACTATGGCCAACAACTACCCCCCCACCCCCGCCAAACTTCCTCTCCCTCACTCTCCCCAGCCTCCTCAATCTGTCTGAAGCACTCCAATGTGCTTTGACTTCTGGCCTTTATCTTTGCTGTTCTCTTTGTCTTAAATGCCTCTTCCTTGAGTCTGTGCTGAATCATTCTTCCAGGTCTCAGTCGTCACTTCTGAGATGCCTTCCAGACCCCGCTATCTAAAGTACCCACTGCCCTGGTCATTCTTCCTCATACAGCCTATGATGTCCTCATTTGTTTTTTTGGTGTCTTTATTTTCCCTACTAGAATGTGAACTTCGAAAGAGCATAGACTGCTCTATTTTGTTAATGAACAAAATAGTATATTCCCAACACTTTGAACACAGCCTGGCCCATAGTATGTACCTCCTGAACATTTGTCCAGTAAATAAATAAATGCAGACACATGCATATGCCCAGATGTCCCAGGGCTCAGGCACATAGGTGAGCTTGTGTGCGTAATCTCTGCTTCTTCAGTGTGCAAGGATGTGTGTGCTCCCATGTGGACACTTGCAAACACATATGGGCAGGTATTTGCACACCCAGAGTGCAGGCTGCTGAGAGCAGGTATGTGCACACTCATACTCCTGCTTATATTCATCGAGCATCTGGGTGCGTGATGCACATACTCATGTTCTCCTCTGCCCAGGTTAGCTGCCCAGGTTAGCTGCCCAGGTTGGCTTCACCTACCTGCTGAAGCCAAAAGGAGTCCTGCTAGAGCGTGATGTCCAGCCCACCAAGTCTGGTTGCAGCGGGGCCACCCTGACCTCTCACCTTTTGGATCATGACGCTATAGATGCCTGTGTGCTGGAAGCCACGTGTATAGTAAAGCAGGTTCAGCCAGCCCAGTACCAGTGAGGACACAAGCAGAGGCAGGTACCACTCAATGGCCAGGAAACACAGCACCTGAGACAGCACCGTGAGCAGGGCCTGGACCAGGCTGGGTGGGGGCAGGGTATGGGTCAGTTTGCAGGCCACTTGGCAAGGCCCCCTTAGCCCCCACTGGCGAGTGCTGACCACCACTGTCTCTCCCACTGCAGACTGAAGGGGAGAAGTTCCCCACCGGTCTGGGGCTAGGCCCAGTCAGGTCCTGACCTGCACCCCAGGCAAGTTATTTAACTTCTGTGGGCCTCAGTTCCCTTCCCTGGGAAATGGGGGTAGCAGTAATCGCACCTGAGTCATAGAGCATTTGTGAGGATTCAGTGAGACAAGACATGTAAAGGGGTGAGGCCCCACTGGTGCACAGGGAGAGCTCAGTACGTTTACTGATCTATAAGGGTGGGAGCATAGAGACCCCCAACTGGACAGCTGGACTACCCTCTGGTCCCAAACCCTGAAGCTCTCTGGCCCTGGGTCCTCCCCTCTAACGTCCACTTGGTGCCCTCTGCTACAACCACCTCTCCCAGGCCTGAGGTAAAGGGGGAGTGAGGCCCCACATACAAGAGGATTTCAAAGTAGCTGTCCACGAAGGAGATCCAGATGAACAGCCGGCGCCTCCAGAAGTACCACAGCTGTGGGGAGGGAGAAGGATGGCAGGGGAAAAGGGGCATGTGAAACTTGTTCTCCAGGCCACAGCCCCAAGCTGACACCCCTCAGTTCCTGGGTCAGGGCTCCCACTTGCTCCCTGTCTTCTGGCCATTTGGGGGCCGGCTGCAACTTGTCACAGGAGCTCATAAATTTTGCTGATAGCCAAGAAAGATTAAGACCCTATTTCTGAAAAGTGCAGCCTCCCACAGACACAGAGACAGCGCCAGGGGCCTCCTGGCTCCCTCTGGATCCAGATGAAGAACTCACACACTGCATGTGGTAAGGGGGAGAGCTCCTTTCCCTCCCTCTCCCTGGCCCCTCAGGGACTACCCTGTGCTCCAGCCAACCTGGATTTGGTGCCCAGGTTCTGCCCCCTCTGAGAGAGTCTCCATGCTGTGTCCCAGCCTGTCTCCTACAAGCCTGCAGCATTTTGAACTGAAGAGGCCCTGCTCCAGCACAGTTGGGCTGAGCCCCGCCTACCTCCATCTTTCTGTGCCCCCCAAGAGAGAGATGCCCAGCCCTGGGACCTGGGGCAGGACTCCCAGCTCAGTTCCCTGAGAGCAGAGCAGGCACTGCCAAGGAATCATCGGAGCCATTTCCCACCCCACAGGCACCCAGGAAGCACAGTAAGGAGGGTACCCAACCCTGCAGGCAAAGCCTTCAGCTGCCCAGAGGCAGGTCAGGGTGGAATCCGCTACGGGTTTCCCCGTGAGTGAAGGTACTGTGGTTCGCCCTCTCTATGGCTCCCCCTAGCAGAGTTCCAGGTTTGCTCCTGGGTTGGCTGGGAGCCACTTGGAGTGGGGGAAGGGGAGGAGCCCTCACCTGGCTCACGAGGAGGTAGACGCCCCCAAGCAGGATCAGGATGTGGCCCAGCAGCAGCATGGAGTTTCCAGCTGTCACTTTCATGGGGAGGACGGCCTGTGAAGAGACTCTCAAGTAGGACCTAGTGTCCCCTCCCAACACCTGACCCTCTGACAGCCAGAGTTGAGGGCCTGGGCGGAGCAGCAGAAGGAATATGCACTCCCCGACAGGACCCCTGGAGTCTAGCCTATCGCGTGTAGCAGTAGTGAGCATGGGAGCAGGAGCCAGACTGCCTGGGCCCAGGTCCCATCTCCACCAGTGCAGCCTCTGTGAGCCCAGACACGTGTCTGAGCCTCTCTGGGCCTCTGTCCCTCAGCTGTGGGCTGGGATGACAGTTCATCATCTCAAAGGGTTGCTGTGGAGCTGAATTCAGTAAGACATGCTGATAAATCAGAATACCTCCTCACATGCAGTGCACCCTAAGTATTTTTGTTGTTTGTTCTTTTTTATTTTTCCTGGCACTCAGTGTTAACTGTTACTGTTGTTGTGCCTGCAGTGCTGTCTGCCCCCCGCCCCCATGCTCCCGTCACCAGCTGGGTAGAAACCTCTGAGGATACACCCCACGCCCTGACCCCACCCCAACCTTGCCTTTTCCAGGGCAGGCTGGTGGTAGACAACAGCGGTGAAGATGAGCATGTAGGTCAGGTAACACAGGAAGTTGAAGAAGAACCTGGGGAGAAGCAGGTCCCATTTCGCCTGCAGCAGCTTGTTCAGTGGCTCCAAAACCACCATTCGGTGTCGGTGCTGGGGTGCGAATGTGAGAGTCAGGGTACATTCAGCAGGTACACACAGGGGACCCACTCATGTGTAGGGCTCAGTGCAAGGGCTGAGGGAACGGAGGAGAGAGAAGGGGGAACCCCGAGTAACACCTCCCCACCTGCCTCCCCCACCTTCATGGCTAGGCAGCGAGGCCCTCAGTGGTAGCCACCGGGACCCTGGCATGACCCCTGCGTGGGTTGGGACTGGAGTGTGGAATGACTGTGGCCCCAGCGGCCAGGGGCAGGGTGTGCAGTCACAACCCCGCTGGACAAGAATAGGGCAGTGAGGTCCCGCACACAGCCTGAGTTGTGGGCCCTGAAGGAAGCTCTCTGCCAGGCCCCCTGGGCACCGGCGTGCCCCTGCAGGCTCACCGGGCTCCTGCAATGAAAGGCGATGATCTCCAGCACTGAGTTCTCCTCCCAGCTGTCCACAGAGGCCAGGTCGTACAGCGACACGCGGACGGGCCCATAGCACCACTCAGTGAACTTTCGGGAAAGGGGCTGGCACGGCCCTGAGAATTCCCGCTGCAGGATGTGTCTGAAAATCTGCAGGGCGGGTCACGTGAGCTTGGCCTGCCTGGCCACCTCCCAGCACTGACTGGGAGTCAGGGAAATACTCAGCACCCTGCAGAGCTGTGGCAGACACTGGCACATGCCCTGTACACGCGGGTCCTTCTGTGTATAAACTCTTCCGTACATCCACACACGCTCAGCCAGGGTAGACATTCCCTCCCACCCACCCACATATGCCCAGGCCTGCCAGCCAGCCTGGGTCTTCCTTCCCCACTCTTGCCCTTGGCCTCCTTCCTGAACTCCTCACGCGGCTGAGGGACCACAGTACAGATCAGAGGCTCTCACCTACGCACATGTGTGCCCTCAAGTGGTTGGAGTCCAGGGCTTCCAACAGAGCAGAAAGGGCCACTAACCTGAACAGGGTAAGAAGTAATTTGTATTCACAAATGAAAACTGGAGAAAAGGAAAGGCCAGACTGGGGAGCTGCTGTTGGAGGGCACATAGCAGCCACACAGCCGTGCCTCCAGACAACACAGGGAAGTTCCCACACCCGAGGGACCTAAGCAGGAATAAAACAGCAGAACTTCTACTTATGTTTAGACTTTAAAAATGCTTCTGCTCTAAGCTTCTCTCAGGGCTTTATAAGCTGCGCAGCCCTGACAATAAGGATAAGCTGGTGAGCCACTTGGGGAAAGGTAGAGCTGGATCGTCTTTACTCTTTATACCAACATGACTCAAAGTTTGAGGCACTAAAAATGAAGCTGCAAAAATCTGGAAGAAAATATGGATATGGGACACACACACAAGGTTATAGATACATAACCTTACAGAAGGATTAAATAATAGCAAAACTCTAAAGGAAAGGGTAACTACAACTTGCATAGATAAAAATATAACAATTCTGTGTGGCAAAAAAATACTATAAATGTTTTTTTAAATGTTGAACTGGGAGAAAATTTTGAACTGTTAGAGTAAACAAAATGTTAATATGTTCAGTATAAAAGGCATTTACTAATCAAGAGGAAGAAAACCTAATAGCAGAATAGACAAGGGTGTGAAAAGATTGTCTTCTGCCCTGGCTGGTATCTCTGCTGGTCAGTGACGTCCTGACCCACCCAGATTGCAGGTTCAATCCCTGGTCAGGACACATACAAGAATCAACTGATGAATGCATCAGTAAGTAGAACAACAAATCGATGTTTCTCTCACTCTCTCTCCCTCTTTCTCCCTTCCTCTCTCTCTAAAAAAAAATCAATAAGTGAAAAAAATGTTAAAAGCTTAAAAAAGAAAAAGATGGTCTCTTAATCAAGAAACAGAAATGACTTTTAAAAAAGGAATCCTTGTGTTTTATTGAAAGTTATATATTTTATTAACCAATGTCACCGCAATAAGTTCAATAAAAAATAAAAATAAAATAGAAAAGATCCCTGTATTTTATAATAGGATATATTAGTTTAGTAGTTCAGATACAGTTTATCAATAAACACACATATTAAGCCCAGGTTGGTGTGGCTCAGTGGACTGAGTGCTGGCCTGTGAACCAAAAGGTAGTCGGTTCGATTCCCAGTCAGGGCACAGGCCTGAGTTGTGGGCCAGGTCCCTGGTTGGGGTATATGAAAGGCAAACAATCAATGTTTCTCTCCCTTTTTTCCCCTCTCTCTAACTAAGTGAATAAGTAAATAAAACCTTTAAAAAAATAACCACACATTTTAGAAAGTGTTCTTACTGATAGGAGTATTTGATTGAAAAGTGGGGAGCCTACTGATCTGCAGCAACACGTCAGGCTCTTTCTGCAGAAAACAGGGTGAGCCCTGCTGCTTCCTGGGTGGGTGGGGAGGGGAAGGGGGCCAGCCGCTCACCTCCATCTTGCCTTCCTTGGCAGCCAGCTTCAGGGGCGTGAGGCCCTGCAGGTTGGGGATGTCCTCCAGCTGCACAGCGGGGCAGAGGCGGACTCCAGCCTGCAGGAGCCTGTCGTACATGTGGATGACCAGTGCGCTATTCTCAGCCGAGTTGTCTGCAATCATCACCAGTGCGTGCAGGACCGTGTTGCCCAGTGAGTCGGCAGCCTGCAGGCTGGCAGGCTGGTGCTGGTTCTCCAGCAAGTAGGTGACCACGTCCCATTGCTTGGTGCATGCCGCCAGAGAGAGGGGCAGCTCACCTGGGGGCCAAGGGGGCAGCTTGGGCCTCAGGTCTCCGAGCTTTCACCTGCCTACTCCTCACACTCCTTGGACAGAAGGCCAGGCCTCCTCCAAGCAGATCAGGTGCCCATGGGAAAGGATGGCACCCTGCCTCGGGGTCCCCAGCCCCATTTAGGGTCACTGTGCCTTCTCCTAAGGGAGAACAGGGGCCAGCCCCCAGACTCCCCACCTCCCCTCTTTCGCCTCTTCAATAGAGCCCAGGCCCACTGCTGCCTGACACAGATGCCTTCATTCAGCCAGTCCCTGTCTGGTAGACTCTTGTCACACACCAGTTTCAGCAACCACTCCCTAGCCCCGGTCTGGGCCCCTTGGCCAGACAAGGATAAGCATCTCTTAAGACAAATTTCTTCTGCAGGCAACCTAGTGGTTAAAAGCATGGGCCTCAGGGTCAGACAGAACTGGTTTTAAGGGCCAGCTCTACCACCCCTTAACCATGTGACATCCCCGCCCTCTATGCCTCAATTTAATCAAGAAAGACTCCTCACCAAAATAGAAACAAGCCCCTTGGCTTTTCTTCTGGAAGAATTGGCCACAGGCCCGGGCATGCACATCGGCACCATTCTCCACCAGCAGCTTCACACACTGCAGGCTCCTCTTCTCAATGGCAATGTGCAGGGCACTGTGGCCTCGGTAGTACTCATCTTTGCACTGGGCATTGACCAGGGGTGTGGGATTGCCAGAGTCCCGGTCGATCTGCAGCAGCGGCAGGATGCAGGCATTGGTCCCATCCCGAAGGTTCAGCACAGCCTTCATCAAGCATGTCTTCCCCGTGGAGCCCTCTGTGAGAGAGGGGGAAGGGAAGGGGCATGAGGGTGCTCAGGCCTGGAGCAGCTGGGCTGCCTGCCAGCTTGTACGTAAGCCCAGGCTCCAAAATGCTCCTTGGGAGGATAAAAAAAGATTGCACAATCATGATGTGGGGTATTAAGGCTCCAGTGACTACCATTTCTGCCCTAGAAATTGTTCCTAAGACATAACTTGCCATGCATGCAAAGCCATCCATACAATAACATTCGGAGTGTTTTTGTTAAGTGGCTTCACCACTTAATGTCTCTGTCTCCACAGTTAAGTCACTTGGCCTCCCTTCAGCTCAGTTTTCCTCTCTGTAAAATGGGAATGCCCCAGGGTCATTGTAAGGATCACATGGAATTATATACAAAATGCTCAGCACACAGAGGCACGCAGTATGTTGAGGCAAGAAAGTACAAACAACCTAAATGGCCATCAATAAGAAATTAATTAATGAAATTACAGCAAATCTATGAAATGGAAAACTCTGCAGTTATAAAGTGACTAAGGTACAGGTAAATACACTGAAGCAGAAAGTGCTGCAAGACGTAGTTAGTGGGGGGAGAGCACATTACAAATTAGGGTACATGGCGCTACCCCATTTATGTAAATATACACCTAACATATTTAAATAGTTTGAAAAGATGTATTCACAGGGATCCAGGATGACTAACATTTTACCCTCAGCTTTATACACTTCATTGCTATTCGAATCTTCTAAAATGCACACATTATTTTTCTAATCAGCACAAATAATAAAGATATTTATATTTGGGGCAAAGAATGCTCTGAGATGGATAAAATGTTAAATATATGAGATGAGTATTAGGAAGAAAGAAAGAAAGGGAGGAAAAGATAAAGAAAGGGGATGCATCAAGGAGGACCACAAGCACGCGCTCGGTGTGGGGGAGCAGAGGCAGGCTGGGAGCTGGTAGGCTGGATGGAAGTGGCAAGCACAGTCCTGACAATGAGGTAAAAAGGAGCTCTTGGCTCTGTCAGGAGGGCCCCCGTAGCCATTTTAGCAGGAATGTCCGATGCTAAAAACATATCCCTTTAAAAAAAGAGAGAAAGCCCTGGCTGGTGTAGCTCAGTGGACAGAGCACAGGCTGAGACCCAAAGGGTCGCTGGTTCGATTCCCAGTCAGGGCACATGCCTGGGTTTTGGGCCAGGTCCCCAGTGAGGGGTGTTCAAGAGGCAACCCCACACTGATGCTTCTCTCACTCTCTTTTTTCTTCCCTTCCCCCTCTCTAAAAAAAATAAATTCATAAATAAATAAATAAATGAGAGAAAACACTTGCCCCTTGTCTCCTAAGCATGGTCAAGGCCCACCCAGCCGGTACAGTCTCAGCACAGCAGGCAGACACAGAGGCTCTGGCCGAAGGGCAGGCCTACCTGTGTACTTTGTGTCGGTCAGGTACTTGGTGGTACGGCGCAGGTACTCTGGTAGCCCAACCAGATCCTCAGGGTCACCCCGGGCAACCACACTGAAGAGCCGGTCACGGTCAAAGCAGTTTGGGTCCAGCTGGCTGTAGGAATGTGGTTTGTGACCGATGCTATAAAAGAGCCATGTGCCACCCAGAAAGCTTCCCATCCCATAGAGCCCTTTCTGGAAGCCCTGTGAGCACTGTGTACCCTGAAGATCCAGGAGTTCCATGGGAGTCTTCATAAGGGCCTCTGCCCTCCCTGAGCAAACTGAGGAGACCCCAAGTGCTCAGAGCCCCAGAAGCAGAGTTGGGGGAGCTGTCCAGGGCACTAGTCCACAGCATCTCCATGGCTCCAACATCACAGATGTTTCCCAGCATCAGAGGCTTATTATTTATTTGTTAGATGCCTTGAAGAACTCACAACAGGCTCATTATCGCACAGGGTGGGTTTCAGCACAGGAACTTGTCATAGCTCCTGAGCTGGGGACCAGGTCAAGACAGGCCTACAGGAGTTGCCCACCGACTTTTAGGGGCTGTACACACTGCTGGTCTGTTGGGAACCGCCCTGCCTGGTTTCAGAAGCTGTAACCCCCCATGACTAAAGCTGAGTGAGTGACCTTCTGACCATAAGCCACTAAGGAGACAAAGCTTATCTCCCTGGCAGGGGCGCCACTTCTGCTCCTTTTACTTCATCCATAACTGTCCCGCAATGCTTGGTCGGTTAGCCAATGACGGGTAAGATTCCTCAAGGGAGGAAAAACCCAAGACACGCATGACCATGGGGAGCGCTTGGGGGGCTATGGAGAAAGGGGGTCATGGACCCTCACCCCTCAGCTTTGACAAAACCTGAGTCCTCATTCTGCCTACAAGAAGTCTCCTAATCTCTTGGCTGCCTTACTTTCCCTGCCTGATTTAAGCCTGAAACAATGACGGAGGTGGGTTCCCTGGAGCGATCAGGCCTATGAAAGAATGCATAAAATCCTGTGAAACCTGCTTTGCTAATATCCTCAATTTAAATGATAAGGGTCCCAGCCTGAAATGAGTTTGTTTCCCCAAAGTTTTATGGCCCCTTAACTATCTGACCCTGACTCAGAATAAGCCCTCCTAGTTCTTTGAATGTTACCTATTGTTTGATCCTTACTGCCTGATGATGAGTGATGAGCTCTACCCAGCTGAACCCAATAAAAGCCCATTGAGGAAAAGACTTCTGGCCCTTCTCCTTTGAGAGATCGGCCACCTTTCCTCCCCAAGCAGATCATGTCTTGGTAGACTTATTCTCATCTGTGGTAGATGAGGGGGGACTTGCGGGCAGAGCCCCCACTCCACTGGTCTCCACAAGGAATCAAGAAAAGCCCCTCATGCTCTCAGAAGCCATTTGTGGACTGATAATAGAGTATGTGCGCCTTTAACCCTCACTCTGGCCCCAGGATCAAGAATCACTACTTTCTCTTTTAGACAAGAAAGGAAATAAAGCAACTTCCCCAAAGTCCTGGGGCGTTTCACTAACTCCAGACCCCGACTCTGACCCCAGAGAGACTCTAGGCCAGGCAGACAGAGTTTCTCAGAGACATGTGAGCCCAGCACTGAAACCTATCAGATGCTCACTGGACTTTTGCTGAGAAGCCACAGTTCCAGGAAAGGCCCAGAATGGGCCTTACAATTCTTTAGAATCTGTCAGTGTCTGGTGACAGGGAAGGGGAAGGGGTACCCCTTCCAGGCATGTTGCTATTCACAGAGACAAGCTCATCCCTGGGTCCCTCACACCATGACCAGCAGATACAAAAGACAGACAGCAGGGACTATTTGACACTTTGGGGACCCTCAGATCCTAGCTTCACAACTCCTGTAGAATGAGCCAATCCAGTAAGTGCTGGCAACTCTGATGAGTGAGGGGGGTGCTGGGATCAGTTGGGTTTTAAGCCATATGCACATGACTGGAGGCCACACCCTGCCTCCTCCACACCAGGAAGCAGCATATCTGCCTGGCCTTGCCTGATGCATCATCATCTGCCCAGGAGACCACGTGGCCACAGCATGACCAAGAGGGCTTTTCGGCTGACCAGGGAGCCCTGTGGGGAGTCCAGCCAGCAGAAGTGTCTATTTGGACAAGGTATTTCCTTTCTCAGGATGACATCACAGTCTTGGGGTAGGGAAGCCCCACAAGGGCACAGACTAGATCCTGAAGGGCATCAAAGGGCCCATTCTGCCTGTTGGGTAGGCTACCTAGCTCCTCAAAGCCTTTTACGCATCTTCTCCTGCCATGGTCTGAACCTGCCACATAGTATGAACCTGTGCTGGTTTGTGCTCCAGCACAAACTGTATGGGGGTGCTGGGCTGGGAGGCCATGGCTGGTGGCCACATCCCAGTCATGAGGAGGAAGGAAGTGGCTTGCCTCGCACAGTCCTGCCTGGACCGTGAGGATTTTCCTGGTCAGACCTCACACTAGAGGGGGGTGGTGCTAAGTGCACACACCCCAACACAGGGCTGGAAGTGTCACTCTGGCAAGAGGGGGCTCACTCAGTCTGAGGTGGTAGACATCACAGGAAAATCAAGTGAAGATGACTCCCAGCAGAAGCCTACCATTCACAGTCCCCAGAATCCACACCCGCTAGAAGACAGGTTCAGTCCTGGAGCAGAACCCAGGAGTTCCTGGGACATCTTCACATGTCCTTGCCTCTCTCCTTGAACTGGAGTGTGGATCCTGCTACTATCTGTCACAGGAACCTTGACAGGGTGGGGGCCAGGGCATAAACTGGGGGATGCAAGGATCAATCGAGTACTTGGAGCTTACAGAGTATGTCCCTGTGAAGAAGAGCAGGACCTCAGAAGGCAGAAGGCCAAGAATAAGGAAGGTTCTGGAAGGAGCAACCCCAGAGAGCAGAGCAGAGTCCAGCCTAGAAGGCCCAGGAGCCAGCAGAGCCGGACTGGGGACCATGCAGGCTGTGGGGAAGGAGCACTGAGTCAGCACCTGTGCTGGAAGTGAGGGACCACCTCTGGCTGCACCCCCACTTGCTGCCTTACCGGGTACCTCCTTCCCTTCGGTAGTTGAGGTTCACTTTGATCTGAGGGGGGAAGTTCCGGTCCTCGCCCTGGAATGGTGACTCCATGGGGGGTGGCCCATGTCCACTGCCCGGCTTTCCCTTGTCCACATCAGCACCACCTTCTTGATCTCCATCGTATGTCTCCAGCCTGAAGGCGGGAGGGCTGGAGGACGTGGTCATCCTAATGGGTGGAGGCTGCTCTACCCAGCTGGAACCTCCAAGGAGAAAGAAACATCAGAGGCCACTCCTTCCTCCCAGCCCCAGGTAGGGGTAGGAGGTCTGGCTGGGGCTGAAGAAAGAGAGGTTTAGAAGCTGAGTACAATTAGGCCCACCCACTGTGTGGAGCTCTGCCCAATGGGGTGGGGGGTGGAGGAAGGAGGAAGGCCAAGGGTGAGGAGAGGAAGGGAGTGTCTGGCCTGAAGATGGCACAGTGTCCTGGAACAGGGTGGGGAAAGGGGCTCAGTAGGCCTGCCTCTTAGACATTGTCCCATAGGAAGGGGTCCTGAGCGTCCCTGACTTTCCCACAAGGACTTCCTGATATTGAGAGGCCACAGCCCCTTGTCAGGGGTAACAAACGTTTGCGTTGACAGCATACCCTTTCTCCACATGCCATTTTGCGCAGTGGCAGATCAAAGCGCAGTTGGGCCGTGGGGGCAGGGCACTCAGTCTCTTACCACGGGAGGGGCACTCTGTGGAAAACCGCTGGTCTATCAAACCCCTCGTTTTGCTGCCAGGGCAACTAAAGCTCAAAAAAGGGGAAGTAACTTCCCCAGGGTCGCTACCTGTTGGCAGAACCTGGTCTGAATCTACCCACCCTACCATGAGGCTCCCCTTCAGTTCTCAGAGCTTTTGGGGCCCACCTATATTTTTGGTATGACTCGTCTCTGAAGGCACTGAATGCCACCTTTCTGTGCCTTAGGGTCTCTAAGGGCTGCAGAGTGGGGAGGGAGACCCCTCGATGGCTGCCAACCTCCCTGTGACAGGCAGGCCCCCCTCAGGCCCTCTGCCAGCTCTGGGAGCTCAGCTGACAATACCATCACATGCTCCCCGGAGAACTAAACCACAGCCTCCGCTGCAAGGCAAGGGGTAAGCCACAGTGGGGAGGGTTGAAAGGAAAAAAAGAGTCAGAGATGGGTGGGCAGACAGCAGGGTGGGAAAGTGGGGCAGGGAGCACGCAGAGCACAGAAAGGGAACAGAAGATAGGGGAGTGGAGAGAGTGGGATGGTGGGAAGGTGGGTGGTGGGGGATCATCCGGTCCAGGCCAGGAGCCGAGGTCCTGGGGAATTTCCCCATGGGAGCAGGGGAGGCTGGACCTGTTTGAACGCTTCAACATGCAGTTTTGATTCACCATCTTTCTGCCCACCCTTGGCGTCCTTCCGGGGACAGAAACCATTTAGCCTGGCTTATGCCCCCACCCCACCCCCTTCTGCCTCCCTGGCTGCCCCACACAGACCACCACTCCCAAACCTCAGCAGCAACAGCTGTCTGTCCAGCCCTGGTCCCCACCCTGTCCCCACTGGAGCCCCACCTGGCCAGGAAGGAAAGAGCGAGGAGCCCATTTGGGGAACCCGCCCCCATCAGTCAGGCTTGGGGACCCGGCGCCTCAGACGTCCCGGAATTGCCCCCGATTTACCTTGGCTGGCTGAGCTAGGGCGTGTCGGCCGCCGGCTGCAAGCTCGGGGATTGCGGAGCCTCGGCGGCGGCCGGGTTGCAAGAGGAAGTGCAACCGGGAGGGGCCACGAGCGCTGACAGCCGGGGAGCCACTGCGCCTCCCCTGAGGGCTCCGAGCCGCAGCTGGGGGTCCGCACCCCAGCGTTCCCGCCAGCCTGCTGGTGGGAATACGGGTTAACTCCCCTGTCAGGGCAGGCTGGCCATCAGGGACTAACCTTTGGAGCACTGGCCACACCCTACCCCCTGGGGACACGCCCCAACTCCCCACCCCCACCCCTATCGCCTAGCTACTGAGGTCCCAGGTGGGCGTGGGGACAGTCAGGGGCAACCCTTGGTGCTGGGGCCTTACCTCTGCGGAGGGCTGTCATAGGTGGGGTGTCTAGTCCTCCTGCACTGACATCTACCCCTCCCCTTCCTCTGCACATGCCTCCTAACGGCTCTATGGCTCAGTCTGGGAATGGTGACCCATCACAGGGCAGAGAAAGCTGGTGTGGATGGCCCCCAGGGACAGGAGAGGAGAGGCTCAACCCAGTACATGTCCCTGGGAATGCACCCCACCGGTCCACCGAACAGTTTGAGGGGAATTTCCCACCTCCTGGAGTCTCCCCCAAGGCCACTAGCCAGGGCCCAGACGACTCCAGATTTTCCTCAGTTAAAGGCACTTTCTGCACCAGCCAGCAGCAGGGGCAGGGAGGCCCACATGTACTGTCCTGATCAGGACTCAACCTTGGGGCTATCATCTCTGCCCTGGGAGACCACTGCCACCTCAAAACTGGTTTCCCAGCTTCACTCCTGCCCCACCCTCACCCTCATTATCCATTCTCCTTACAGTGACTGGAGTGATCTTCCAAAACTGAAAGCCAGATCACCTCACTCCCCAGCTTCACTTCCCCACTCCGACCAATGGTTTCCCTGGATGTTTAGAAAAAAATGCAAACTCACCACCACCCTGTACAATCTGGATGCCCTTCTCCATCACTCTGCCTTCATCTCTCATTGCAACTGTGTTATACTCTAGACCTTTGCTGCCAACATGGTAGTCACTAGCCCTGCCCATGTGGCTCAGTTTGTTGGAACATTGTCCCGTAAACCGAAAGGTCATGGGTTCAATTCATACGAGAATCAACTAATCAATGTTTCTTTCCCTCTCTTCCCCCCTCTCTAAAATCAATAAGCATGTCCTCCAGTGTGTCCCTGGGATGGAAAAAATATATAGTCACTAGCCACAGTGGCTATTTAAATTTAAATTAATTAGAATAAAATAAAATATTCAATTTTATAGTCACATTAGCCACTCCTCAAATGTTCAATAGTGACATGTGGTCCGTCAGTGCCTGTCACACTGTGCAGCACAGATACAGAAGTCTTCATCACAGAGAACTCTGCTGGACAGCACTGTCCTACACACTCTAAACACATTTTAGTCTCTCTTTCGTTGCCTCCAAGCCTTTGCAAGAACTGTTCCATCTTCCAGGAACACCGCCCACACACACACACACACATACACACAAATACTACCCTTGCTCCAGCCAGCTCTTACTCACCTGTCACCTCTCCATCTAAAACATCACTTTCCGCCCTGGCTGGTGTAGCTCAGTGGATTGAGTGCGGGCTGCGAACCAGGCATCGCAGGTTCGATTCCCAGTCAGGGCACATGCCTAGGTTGCAGGCCATGTCTCCCAGCAACCGCACATTGATGTCTCTCTCTCTCTCTCTCTCTCTCTCTCTCCCTCCCTTCCCTCTCTAAAAATAAATATTTAAAATCTTAAAAAAAATTGCAACTAAAAAACAAACAAACAAAAAAAATCACTTTCCCACCCTAACTGCTGCCGTGGTTGGGCATTGTCCTGCAAAATAAAAGGTCACCAGCCAGCTCGATTCCCCATCAGGGCACATGCCTAGATTGTAGACTCCTACAGGAGGCAATGGGTCAATGTTTCTTTCCCCTCTTCCTCCTTCCCTTCCCCTCTATAAAAAACAAAACAAACAAACAAAAACACACATCATTTTCCCTGGGTAGCCTGTCCTAGACCCTGGACTGGGTCAGGAGTCCGCACTCTGTGTCCTCGTGACACTTTGTACTTCTCTGATCATAACTTATTATCCATTATTGTTAACATTTATTGTCTGGCTTCACCTTTAACAATAACAAGTGCCTACTGAGTACTCACTATGTACCAGACACTATATTGAGTACTTTATGTTGAACTCTGAGTAGCCTCATTTCACAGGTGAGGAAACTGTGGCTGGGCAAGGTGAGGTAACTTCCGAAGCCACATGGCTGGGATTCCCATCCAGAGCCATACCCTTACCCACCAAGCTTTCCAAGGGAGGAGATGTTGCTTTTTTAAAATGTGTCCCAGCACCCAGAACAGTACCCAGTTGATACACAAGGCTTTGAATGACTGAGTGGCTAATCATAATGCAGAGGAGATTACCATACTGTTGGGAGGAAACCCGAGACCAAGTGGAGACTGTCGAGTCTTTCAGGAGCGTCACCACATCAGGTGACAATGATGACTGGGCAGACAACCCCATATGCAAAAGCAGCTTATAAAAAGTTCTCCGATCGGTAGCCATAAAGGAAATCCAAAACCACTATGAGATACCACTTCACATTCACTAGGATGGCAAGAATAAAAAAAATAATAATAAAAATAGATAATTACAAGTATTGGTGAGGATGTGGAGAAATTGGAATTTCTCATAAACTGCTAGTGTATTATAAAATAGTGAAGCCATTTTGGAAGAGTCTGGCTATTCCTCAACAGATTAAACAGAGTTACAATATGATCCAGCAATTTTACTAGGGTATCACTCAAGAGAAATGGAAACATATATTCACACAACACTCATACACAAATATTTACAGCATTATTTATAATCACTGAGTGGAAACAAACCACCTTTACCCACCAAGCTCTCCAAAGGGGCAGATCTTGCTTTTTCTACTGTCCATCAACTGACAAGGGGATAAATAAAATGTGATCTCTCCATACGATGGAATATTATTTAGTCATAAAAAGGAATGAAGTACTGATACATGCTACAACATGAATGAAACCTAAAAAAATTAGGCTAAGGCTGATGTGGCTCAGTGGACTGAGTGCTGCCTATGAATCAAAGAGTTGCCAGTTCGATTCCCAGTCAGGGCACACACCTGGGTTGCAGGCCAGGTTCCCAGTAGGAGGCCCTTGAGAGGCAACCACACATTGATGTTTCTCTCCCTCTCTGTCTCCCTCCCTTCCCCTCTCTCTAAATAAATAAATAAAATCTTTAAAAATATAAATAAAAATAAATTAAAAATTAGGCTAAGAAGCCAGTCACAAAAGATCTCATATTGCATGATTCCATGTATATGAAATGTCCAGAAATCATAGGGAAATCCATGAAGACAAAAAGTAGACTAGTGGCTATCTAGGACAAGGGAATTATGGGGAAATGGGGTGTTTATGGGTACAGGGCTTATTTTTGGGTTGATTAAAATGTTCTAAATTTGATTGTGTTGGTGGTCATACAACTCTGTAAATATACTAAAGACCCCACTGGCCACACATCCCCCACCCGGCCAAGCCGGACCTTCTGGTCATGCCTCTGGCCAAGGTTTTAACAGACTTCACTAAAAGCCATTTCAAATGGGGCACGCCATGGGAACCGTGGTTTTCATGGTTCACAAATTTGCTGGGGATAAAGGCTACTTAAAAAAGGAAGAGCTAAAAATATTCATGGAAAAGGGGGTGTTACAGGGTGCAGCCAAGAGGGGGGCCCCAAATAGGGATTTGGAATGGGGTCCAGAACTCAAGGTATCTAGAAAATATTAGAAAGACATATGAGATGTCCTCACCCCTTCCCCCCACAGATGTGAGTTGGGGGAAAGGACAAATGGAGCAGGGCCATTTAGAACTGTTTTGCATAGCAACAACTTTGCAGCTAACCTCTGGCATGGTCATTTAAGATATCTATAACCTTTAACTGGTTGCCTAGATATGTTAAATAGCTGTGGCCATGCTCTGAGCCAGGGAGATGGAAGTAACCCCCCTCCCAAGACATAACTGGGGGGCAGGTCCCCTGAGTTACAGTGCCTGTGTGGGAGCTTGGAGATTGGCTCCATGACATGGGGCCACGCCTGCCCAGACTCACGATAGCAGCCCAGTGAAGCTGGAAGGATACAGGAATGCTAGCAAGTGTAGCCGATTGTGGGAGTATAACTGGAAAAGACACCAGTGTTCGGGCTGCCTGTCACTATCAAATCCAATAAGCAATGACAGCAACTGAATCTTTTATGGGCGCTTTATTCAGATGGCCGGTGATCCAAGAAGATGGTAGGTTCATACCCTAACAAACCATCTTCCCTTCTCTTTCCTGGCCAGATCTTTTATAAGGGAGTGGGGGAGGACAAACAAGATGCGGTGAGGGCTTTGAAATTCAGGGACGATTAGGTGAGCAAAGCTGCAGCCTTCCTGTTCTTGGCAGTCAGCTGTTCCCAAGGAGGAGGGGTGGTCACACAAAAGGCCGGATGCCTCCAACAAGTCCCCAGGCGGTAATCTCTAGCCAGTGCCCCAGGAGGTTGGCTGCTTTTCCCATGAGCCAGGATGGGCCTTATCTGTAGTTTCTGAAACAAAAGCTTAACAATATACATTACTTGTTAGACTTACAGATTTTTACCTTAAGCTAAAATTTTTCAAGTCTTCAGTCCCCTATCAGGAGGAGTCAGAAATGGGGCTGCAGAGGAAGATTGGCGCGGGGATTTAAACCCAGACGCGGCAGCCATTGAAGAGAGGACCACAGCCAGTGCAGAAGGAGAGAACCACTCGGTCTTTAGCAGAGTGGGGACTCCCGCAGGTTTGTGAGAGAGAATCACCACGCGGCTTTGCCAGAGTGGGGACTCCCACGGCCACTGTGAGGGGAGGACCATGCAGCTCTGGCAGTGCAGAGAGAGGACCATTCGCCTATGGCACTGCTGAGAACCATGTGGCTGTGGCAATAGAAAGGAGATCCACGTGGCTTTGCCAGAGTGGGGACCCCCGCAGCTTTACAAGGGGGAACCACCACCTGGCTTTAGCAGAGATCCCGGAGACACAGCTGATGGTACCGGGAACTGAGGGAGGCCTACCAGCCGCAAGATGGATTATTGAGAAGAACCAGGGCTTGCCCGGACTTCTATTTCCTTTCCTGAGATAGGGTACCCCAGACTGGCCAAAGGGGGGAAGGAAGGACTGTGGGTGTTTTAAGGGACTTTGGGATTTTGATGAAGGTATTAGGTCACTACTTGAAGTCTGTGCAGCATTAAATAAATATTACCTTTCTTTTTCACAAATCTCTGGCATTGAGAGATGTCTTTCCTATAAGGCAGTGGACATAACTAACCTGGGGGGTTCCTTTCAATAATAGTATATCGTGCCCCACCCCCACCCCGGCCCCTTGTGTTCTGTAACAGAGGTTCCTGAATTTTTGGAAAATCAAAAAGACCCTGTGTCTGTGGATAAAATAATGAAGCTACCTGAACCAGTGCTGAGACGGCAGAGTTGGCCTCTGGAGCTCCTGTTCACTAACTGCTGGGCTCCCCATCACAGGCGGTGACTATTTTGTAGTGCACATGGGGCAGAGGGGAAGAAGTGGACCACACTGAGCATTTACTCCTGCCCCGGTAATAGTGCTCCCCAGTGGTCACTTAAGGAATTTCTGCCCCACAGCTTCGTGCATGAGGATTTCATGAACAGAATGGGACCCTTAGAAAATGTGCAAATGAAATTCCACCTGCATTTGACAAGAGAAAAAAAGTCAATGTCAGAAAACTTTTGATTTTTTATATTGCTTGCATCCTCTTGCCCTCAGTAAACAAATTCCTTTTAGTTCCTAAACAAATACAAAAGGCCATCGAAATATACACTTTAAATTGATGACTTTTATGTGAATTATATATTTTTAAAGGCCTTTGTATAGGGAAAAATTCCTGTGTTTTAGGGGGAAACAAATCAAGTAGAGAAGTATGGCTTCCTCAATCCCAGTGGAACCATATTTTGGTTCCCATTAGAACCTTATTTTGAGAAGCTTCACCCAGTCCATTCTCCCAGCCTTTATGTGGTATCTTTCCTATGTGCTTCACTTCACACTTAGTAACTTTTTGTAAAGCTGTGTTCTTTTTAATTTGAATTTATCTGCAGAACCAATTTTAATAACAAGAGAGACGTCACAAACATTTGTCAGAGATGCGATTTGGAGATGGGAACTATGGGTCAAGAATGGTAAGGTAACTTTCTTTTTAGTGTGTAAGCTTTGTACTATTTGAATTTTATTTTTACCAAACAAATACAGGTATCCCTGCTTTTTGAAATTTCTCATCACACCACTTTGCTTTTACAAAAGACTTACATTTGTACAAGTTTTGGCTAACCACAAGAAATCCAAAGATTTTTGCCTTTATGAAAAAAAGGCAAAAGCGAAAAAAGCATTCAGCAGTTTTGCAGCTAGCTACTGCAGAGGCAGCGAGACCACCCTCAGCAGTCACAGAGCCGCGCCACATGCAAAGCATCTCAGCATCAGGTGCCATAGCTTGAGCTTTGTCTGTGAGTGGCTGTGCTTTATTCCATTTATTTTGTGCATCTGTTAAACAAGATGTGTCCTAGGGTATCAGAAAAGCCTAAGAGAGCTTGTAAAGGTGTTTAAGCTTAGCATAAAACTGGTCATAATTAAGTATATTTTGGTTTTGATTTGACAAGTTATTTTTTGGATCTGGGAACCCTCAAAAGATTTTCCATATAAATTTATAGGAACTGCTTCTTCGATTTACACATCTCAGCTTACAAAAGTTTTTATAGAAACTCTACATTTAGAATAGTGTGGGAAACCACTATCCCAATTCAAGTCAATTTTGCAGGAGGTGTCTAAAGCCTGTGCATAATGAAAGTAAATTCTAAAGAGAGGTGGGAGAGAGGGGTTCAGAGTCTGGAAGGTGGGTATTGCTCTGGCCTTGGAGGGAAGGAAGGGTGGGGCTTGGAGAGCTGGAGGTGACCAAGCTAGAGCCTTTGCTTTTCCTTGTACCAACCCCAACACTTGGTGAGAGCGTGCACTGGGCGGCATTTCCTGACTAGAGCTAGCCTCCGAGACTGACAGGAGCTAGAAACAGCTCGGCAGGCTTGATGGGCTTCCTGGAACAAGGGAGACAGAGACCAGAGGTGAGTAGGTTCATTCCTAATGGGGAGAAAAAAAAACGCGAGCTGGGTTGGCCTTGGTTCTCAGACAGGCGGGGCCTTAGGGAGCTGCCGAGGCGGATGCCGCCTCCTGGAGGAAAAGGGGACCGAAGTCCTGCTGGTGCGGGCACGGCCTGAGGTCCTGAGAGAGTTCGTGCTCTTGGAAAGTGCGCTGCCCCTTCCCACAGCGCCCCAGGGAGCACTACGAGTCCCAAAGCCACTGCTCGGCCAGGCCCGGATGTGAGGTGGCTTTGTTCCAGGACTCAGAATAGCGGCCGCCAGGCCTCAGGCCAAATCAGCGAGCCTGGTCTCCAGCCCCGAGCCCCTGGAGAATCCCCGGCCTGGGCGGGGACCAGGACGGTTCGCAGCAGCCCCTGCTGTTGGTTAATGGATGTCTGGCTTCACTACCGAAAAGACCGGGAGGAAGGGATGTCTAGGGTCTGGGGACCAGAACAGAAGAAAGGCAGCGGAAGGCTGAGCTAAGATAAAGATGGGGCAGAGAGCTGCAGCACGCGTGGCACAGACGCAGTCAAGGCGGAGCAGACTGTGGCCTGCGGACCTGGAGACCCGGCGGGTCCAAGCCCGCGCCGGAGGCACGGAGGAAGGCGGGCGCAGGCAGCCCCAGCCTGGGCCCCGCGGCTCCAGTCGTGGCTCAGTCACGCTCCCCCCGCCCCTCCACACCCTGGCCCCACACACGCCCCTTCTTCATCTTCCCTCACTCGGGACTCCGCCAGCACCCCCGGACCCCCGCCTCGCCCCCAGTTACCCACATCCCCCTTCGCCCCGCCCCCCCAACATAGGTCCTGCCCCCTTTGAGGTGGAACCGCCGCCCCGCGCCGGACACGCCCTCCTGGGGCTGGGCCACCGGGCGTCCCAAGTCCTTGGTGAGGCTGCAGGGCCGGCGGTGGGAAGACCGCAGGACCTCTGTCTGCTTTGACTGGTCATCGCGCTCCTCATGCCCCACTGTTCTCCCCACGTCACAGAACAGGGCAGTGAGGGTGTCGGCCTGTGCCCTCTGCCTCCCTCCAAAGGAGCAGTGGTGCCCTTCAGAGGGCTGCACCCAAGGGGTGGGAACAGGCAGCACCTCCCTCGGCCCTCTGGGCTCCAGGGCAAAGCTAAAAGCCTGCGCTTGAGCTGTCAGTCAGGAGCTTTATAAGCTTTTTTTCATTTTAAATCCTTACCTCCACCCTGGGAGGTAGAGCCCGTTAGAATCTCCACTTCAGAAAAGGAGAAAGAGTCAGAGATGAAATTGTACCAACCCACCATTCTTTTGACCTTGCGTCTCTGAGTGCTGACTCTGACTAATGTGTAGCTTGAACAGCGTGTTTGTATAAGAATCCTAGGAACTAGCTGCAAAAGATAAAGACTCTCACCTTCAGGCATCCCAGCTCTGGGAGATTTGCTGACCTTCAACTGTGAAGCCAGGATGACTAAACCAGGATGATGCAAACTGGACTGTCACTTGCCTTACTGGAATGAGCTGTGCTGTCTGCACGTAGATAACTTTGCTGCCCCTCCCTTAATGTCTTTGTTCTGTTCCTCTCCATTATAAAAACCTCTGCCTCCACTGAGAGGTGGAGATGGGCTTTGAGACACGAGTCTCTCATCTTCCAGATTGCTGGCATCTGCAAATAAACCACTTTCCATTACATCAGCACCTGCCTCTCAAGTATTGGCTTTCATAGCAGCAGGCAGCCAGACCCACATTCAGTTAAATAGCTTGCTTTGGACTACAGCACATAGCAAATGATGGTGGTGGGATTTGAACCCAGGCATTCTGACCTCCCTTTGCATTCCATCTCCTAACACCATCACATCTGGGCATTAGATTTTCCACACTAGAAGTTGGGGTGTGGGGGAGCACACAAACATTCAGGCCATAGCTGAGAGATGACAAACTGCATAAAGATCCAGGGACAGGAATTTGGAACAAGAGTTTAGGAAATACCACTCATTTAAACTTTATCATGTAAATAACAAAGAATGATTTAGATTTGAGTGTAGATCCTCTCTCAGAGCCCCAGGGTTGTGGGAACCTGACTCCTTTCTACTAAAGCTTTCTCCGAAGAGGAGTGTTGTTGGTGGTGGCTGCTCCAGACTTGGATGCCTCAGGCCTGCACTGCCTGGAAGTAGCATGTAGGGTCCAAAGTCAGAGAGAACGGGAAATGCGTGCATCACAATTTTCTTTGTTTCTCTGCGTTGTCTCTTTTTAAATCAGTTCCATTTCCTCTTGGTAGAAGCTTCCCTCAGATGCCTAGTACCTGGATGGGGTTTGCTTGAGCATCCCCCTAGGGTGATGTCATGGTTCCCAAAGTTTAGTACACAGACGTCCACTTCATTTCCCCTGGTTAGCTGGGTTTTGTCTGTCTGTGGGTCCCCAGGACACTAAGATCTCACCTTCTCTCCTAAGTGACAAGTGGTCCTCCTGTCTGTGGTGCAAACAATGCTGGCCATGCCTCTCTGCTTGGTCTCCTCTCCTACTCTCTTTGTCCTTGAGGGTTCACATCTTTTTTATTCTTTTACGATCTTTTAGAGGAGGTTGAGTACAAAGCCATTTTTTAGCTGTAAGCCTAATCATAACTGTGATTATTTATTTATACTTTTAAAGACAATCTGGATCTAGAAAAGAAAAAGTGAAGAAGTTGAAGTCGAGACAATCCTTTGCAGGTGTTTCATCATACAGGGAAGCAGGGACGTGGGGCCCTAACTGAAAGATCTGGGTGGGGGGAGACTGTTTGTTTCAAAATCAAAGATACATGAAATGAAAGATTCTATTTGCATGCTGATGGCATTATCCAGTAGTAGGGAGAGACTGATAATGCGGGAAGGAGAGTGCCTGAAAGAACGAAGTCCTCAAGAAGGTGAGAGGATGGCCCAAGTGGGAGAATTCTTCTCCGTTCCTGTAACAGAAGAGAAGATGGCAAGGCAAGTGCAAGTGTGGACAGGTTTCAGACCAAGTGCAGGAAAATCTGATGACTTCTGTTTTCTCAAAACAATGTGAGGTTAAAGTCAGAGCTGAGAATAAGGGGCAGTAGGGAGGTTGAAGAAAGAAATAAAGCATATCACCTCTTAGACTAATGGAGTGTAATTAATTGCCTGGCAGTGTCCAGAATCCCTTTGAGTTTTGCAATCATGAATTTAAAATGAAACTAGTCTCCTTAGCTATAACTTTCCCCCATCGACAGCTGAGTGCAAGTAGGAAGAAGGCAGAAGAAGGACTCATCCAGGCTAGGGTTTTTGCTAGAAAAACACAGCCAGTTACTCCTCACCCCACAAAAGAACCCTGCTAGTTATGTTTTCACACTTGGGTCTCCAGAGAACAGCAACATGAGGATGACTCACTGCTAAACCGCCATTTTCTAGGCCTGGATATTTTGAGAGGGAATGAGTAGGCAACTGCCAAGAGTCAGTCAGTCCCCACCTGTTTTTCTCAGCATCTCCCAAATACAGGAGGCCTGGGTGGCCCTGATTTGACTCCAAGTATGTCTGGAGCAGAGCCCTGAGTCATTGCAGAAAGGGAGGCAGGCACCGTGTGTTCGTTGGCAGTGAGTGGGGGAAGAAAGAGTAAAATTCCACTCTTCTATTTTATCTTCCCCATTTCAAACAGCACACCCTAGCCACTCTAGCCCTGACCATGTGGCTCAGTTGGTTGGAGCTTCTTTCTGTAAATCAAAAGGTTGCAGGTTTGATTCCCAGTTAGGGCACTTGCCTAGGTTATGGGTTCAGTTCCAGTGGGTCAGGGCACTCTCCATCTCTGTCTTCCTCCCTTCCTCTCTCTCTGAGAACAAAAACCGAAAACCTAGCACATCCCTCATTACCTTTTTGGGCCTTGATTCACACAGAGCTATTTGGCCCCACCTTTCCAGAATGGAAGGGATGATAATTGTCAGTTTCTAGGTATCCCCAAACCATGCTCTACAGAAAGTTTGGGTCTCCATCTTTTTCTTCCTTACATTCTGTGGTTTGGGGTCACCAAAGAGAGCCTGCACAGATGTTCTATTTACTTTGCAGTATATCTTTAGGCACAGATTCCTTATTTCAGTATAAATTTTCATGTTAGAAGACCCATTTCAGGCACTACTCACATGGACCCAGTGAACAGAGCTTGGAGCTAGGATGTACTGCTCAGGTCTGAAATACAAGTGGAGAGGACAGAGCTGAAAGTTGAAACAAGTTAATTATTTTAGGTGGGTGAAATCAGTCTGCAGGCGAGCAGCTATTTAGAAGAAATCATCAGCACATTACCGGAAGCCATTCTTGTGGTTTTACAGAAGAGGAGAAACAGCAGAGCTATCAGCTGCTCAGGGAAGCCGGAAGCCCAGAGAAGCAAAGAGGAGGAGACAGCTCTGTGCACACTCTGCGGGCTCTTCCGAGTGTGCCACCCCCCTCCCCGCTCCCTGCTGCCTTTGTCTCTTCAACCTCTCCCTTCTTGTCTCTAGAGGTCTCTGGTTTTTGAAGGTCATGCTTTCAGGTGGCTCAGGACCTTCTCCTTTCTCTGGGTCTTGGCCACTGTGGGGGCAAGTAGCCATGTTGCTCCAGGAAACTTTGCCAAGCTGTTTCCGGGAGAAGCTCAGGACAGGAGAGGAAGGAGTGGGATTGCTCAAAAGGCCATCAGGGCTTCTGCATTAAAGTACTGCCTATAAAGGAGAGTCCATTTTAGCTTCTAAAGGAGATTACACTCAGGCCTGATGCTCAGCAAAACAGCCTTCACAGGGGTGGATGGGAAAGGGGGTGCTGCTTCACAGGAAGCCAAGGCAAAGCAAAAGGTGTTGGAAGCTGCCAGCTTATCGACAAAGTGGGGGGTGGAAGCCGGGTTTGTCGAAAGGTGGAACATGATCTGGAGTGTGTATTTGGCCCTAGAAGTAAAGTCTTCCTCTGATAAGTCCCAAAGGCCTTTTTCTTTCCCAAATGCTGAAGCATCCCCTTTACTGGATGCAACGGTCAGTATTTTCCACTCTGATCAGGGTAAGCATAGCAGTTCTGAAAATTGGGAACATTACCTCCATTCCCCAAGGCCAGTGTTTGGGAGGCATGGGCCACATATTGAAGAAGTCAAGGTGGGGTGCCCCTGCCTGCAGAGCCACCTGGCCCCAGAACCTGGCCAGCGCCTCATACCAGCAAGTTCATGTCCGTCTCCAGAGCTGCACTGGGATCAAGGCAGATGGATGCCTGATTCTGCTAAGCTTCCCCTATCTTCAGGTTCCTTTGGGTGCCCACTATTAATTGACCTGGAGCCTAGACCCTTGCTCCAGTAGCAGGAAGGAAACTGCAGCTCCAGGACCACCTATGGAGCTAGTAAATGACACCTAATTGCACAAATACAAACTAGTGTGGATGGAAAATTGCGTAGAAGGATGGGCTTGTGTAATTGGCAAACTGCCTTAATGCTTCCTAATTACAGGGAAATTTCTGAAACTCTAAAATTTAGCCACTGAACAAAATTGCAGTGTCTGCAGCAAAGGGCAAATGTTCTTAAACATATAATGAGCTCTTAGCAAACCAGTAAGACAACTGAACAAAATTTAAAAAAACTGAAGATATGAAGGAAGAGTCCACAGAGAGAAGAAAGAACGTGCTAAACCTCACTCATCAGATAAATGTACATTTTGAATTATTTATTTATTTAAATAGATAATATTAGCCCATGACAAAAATTCAAGCAATTCAAAAGATACTATATTTTGAAAAGGATGTATCCCTTACCATTTCCTTTTTTGGAACCAACCATTGCTAGTCATTTCTTTTTTTGTTTGTTTGTTTCTTTTTTATTAAAATATATTTGCCAGATGATATTAATAATTTTTAGGTATTCTTCTAGAATCATTCTATGTCTATGCAAAATCATTAAAATATAAATAATCCCCTTTTCATACAAGTGTTAACACATTCTGCTATTCACATTTAAGTTGTTTTAGTATATTGCTACTATTAAGAAGACAGCAGTTAACATCTGTGTTCATGTTTCTTTGTTCACCTGTGAAAATATCTGAAAAATTCTTAGTAGTGGAATTGCTGGGTCAAAGGGTGTGTGCATTTCCAATCTTCATAGATACTTACCAACTACCCTCCAAAGAGGTTTTCCCAGTTTATGCTGACCAACTATGCATAAGGATGTATTTCTCTACACCCTTGGAAATAGTGTGTTAACAGTCTTATCTTTGTTAATCTGGAATATCTTTTAAAATGTATTTCATACATTTATTGGTCATTTTTCTTACAGTAAGTAAAGCTGCACAACTTTTCATATGTTTAAGAACTGTTTTCTTCTCTGCGAATTGTCTGCTCCTATCCCTTGACTATTTTTCTATTTGATTACTAATCTGTATTTTATATATTTGTAGAAACTCCTTACATATTAAGGAAATTAACCCTTATATGTGTTGTAAATATTTTTCTTTTTATTGAATTCATTAGGGTGACACTGGTTAATAAATTATACAGGTTTCAGGTGCACAATACCACAACACATCCTCTGTACACCGTATTGTGTGTTTAGCACCCCAACTCAAATCTCCATCCATCACCATTGATCCCTCTATACCCTCCCTCCTCCACCTCCCTGTACGTGTGTTGTAAATATTTTTTCTGGTTTATTTATCTTTTTTTAAAAAAGATTTTATTGCCCTGGCTGGCGTAGCTCAGTGGATTGAGCGGGGGCTGCGAACCAAAGCATCGCAGGTTCGATTCCCAGTCAGGGCACATGCCTGGGTTGCAGGTTGGCCCCCAGCAACCACACATTGATGTTTCTCTCTCCCTCTTTCTCCCTCCCTTCCCTCTCTAAAAATAAATAAATAAAGTCTTAAAAAAAGATTTTATTTATTTTCAGAGAGATGGGAAGGAAGGAAGAAAGAGAGGGAGAGAAACACTGATGTGTAAGAGATACATCAACTGGTTGCCTCTCGAACATCCCTAACCGGAAACCCGGCTCACAACCCCGGCATGTGCCCTGACTGGCAACTGAACCGTTTGCAGGCCAGCACTCAATCCACTGAGCCACACCAGCCAGGGCTGGTTTATTTATCTTTTGACAAAACATGAAGAAATGAATTTGTAAAGGTATTGATCACGAAGTTGTCTACAAATGAGCCATTAATATGGATTAAATAAATTATGATACATACAATAGAATGCTATGCAGCTATTTAAATAAAGATTTATATTTGAATAAATAAAGTATAAAATAAATACCTATCTATAGTAAGTAGAAAAAGCAAGATATAAAACAAAACATTATATCAACTATTTTAAAAAAATATATGTTGCCAATAGTTGCTTCTAGTTGGTGGAAATTCAGGAAATTTTACTTTCTTCTTTTTCCCGTTCTGTATTACCTAGATTTTTTAAAAAATGATGAATATATGTTGTTACTTTAATAAGATAAAAATATGAATCAAGCTATTTCCATTTTGAAAAAAATAAAAGTAAAAACTCGAGGACTTCCAGCAAAGATGGAGGCATAGGTAGACACACTGTACCTCCTCACACAACCAAAATAAGGACAACAAACATTTAGAAACAAAAAAACAACCAGTACTGACAGAACTGTATGGAAGTCCAACAACCAAGGAGTTAAAGTAGACACATCATCCAGACTGGTAGGAAAGGCTGGGTCAGGTGGCTGGGCAGAGAGGGGTTGCAGCAAAAAAAGCAGTGGCACCAGGCGTGCAAGGCAGAAGCGGGATGACCCAGGGAGGAGGCAGATTGTGGAGGGGCACAATGCACAAGGTGGCTGACTGACCAGGCGGTCCCACATTTGCACGCAGAGAAACCAGGCAAAACTGGGGAGTGAGACAGATAGTGCAACCCAGGACTCAAGTGCTGGGAAATAAAGCCTCAAAACACGGACTGAAAACACCTGTGGGGGTGGAGGTGCCAGGAGAGTCTCCCAACCTCATAGGAGAGTTCGTTGGAGAGACCCACAGGGTCCTAGAATGTACACAAGCCTACCCACTTGGGAATCAGTACCAGGAAGGCCCAGCTTGCTTGGGGAAAGTGGCAGAAGTGACTTAAATCTGGCAAAGAGCAGAGCAAACACCAATCTTCCCTCTTGGACCCCTCCCCAACATACAGCATAACAGCACAGTGACTGAGCTGTCCCACCTGGGTGAACACCTAAGGCTCCGCCCCTTACTATGTAACAGGTGCATCAAGACAAAAAAAAAAAATGGATAAATGAAAGAACAGATCAGAGCTCCAGAAAAAATACAACTAAGTGATGAAGAGATAGGCAATCTATCAGACGCACAGTTTAAAGCACTGGTGATCAGGATGCTCACAGAATTGGTTGAATTTGGTTGCAAATTCAATGAAAAAATGAAGGCTAAAATAAGTGAAGTAAAGGAAAATGTACAGGGAACCAATAGTGGTGGGAGGAACACTGGGACTCAAATCAATGGAGTGGACCAGAAAGAAGAAAGAAAAAAACAAACAGAAAAGAAGGAAGAAACAAGAATTCAAAAAAATGAGGAGAGGCTTAGAAACCTCCAGGACACCTTTAAACGTTCTAACATCTGAATTATAGGGCTACCAGAAGAGGAAGAGCAACAAGTGGAAAAGTTATTTGAACAAATAATAAAGGAGAACTTCCCCAATCTGGCAAAGCAAATAGACTTCCAGGAAGTCCAGGAAGCTCAGACAGTCCCAAAGAAGTTGGACCGAAGGAGGAACATGCTAAGGCACATCATAATTACATTAGTCAAGATTAAAATGAAGGAGAGAATCCTAGAAGCAGCAAAAGAAAAGGAGACAGTCACCTACAAAGGAGTTCCCATCAGACTGTCAGCTGATTTCTCAAGAGAGACCTTGCAGGCAAGAAGGGGCTTGAAAGAAGTATTCCAACTCATGAAAGGCAAGGACTTACATCCAAGATTGCTCCATCCAGCAAAGCTTTCATTTAGAATGAAAGGGCAGATAAAGTGTTTCCCAGATAAGGTCAAGTTAAAGGAGTTCATCATCACCAAGCCCTTATTCTATGAAATGTTAAAGGGACTTATCTAAGAAAAAGAATGTACAAAAGAATGTTCTTTTATCTAAAAAAAAAAACATGTACAGTAAAATGACAGCAAACTCACAATTATTAACAACCACACCTAAAATAAAAACAAAAACAAACTAAGCAAACAAGTAGAACAGGAACAGAACCACAGAAATGGAGGTCACATGGAGGGTTAGCAACAGGGGAGTGGGAGGAGGAGAGGGGGAAAAAGGTACAGAGAATAAGTAGCATGGATGGTAGGTAGAAAATAGACAACGGGAGGGCAAGAATAATATGGGAAATGCAGAAGCTAAAGAACTTATGACATATGGACATGAACTAAAGGGGGAAAATGTGAGTGGGAGTGTGCAGGGTGGAGGGGAATGAAGGGGGGGGTAATGGGACAACTATAATAGCATAATCAATACAATATATTAAAAAATAAAAGTAAAAAATTAAACCCCAAACATCAATAAGAATGAGGCAAAATTGATCAGTTTTATTAACAAAGGACTGCACTTCCCCCACCCTGAAATGTTGGTGTTAACTCCTAAAGCATTATGTTGGTTAGAGCACCCTGATATGTCCTCATTGTAATACTAATGTAAGTATTTTGAGTCTGTTATTTTGAAACATATTTATTGAACTTATGAAGAAGCGTGGGGCTATCATATGAGTGACAGAAAACAAAGATAATCTTGCTCAGTATGCTTGGCAAACTATAATTATGTGATATAAAAAGTGCTTATCAGAGCTACTACTGACACTGAAGTTAAGGTAGACATTACATTAATCCAGTGATTTTTCAACCTTTTTCATCACATGGTGCACATTAATCACTAAAATTCTATGGCACTCCAAAAAAAATATTTTTTGCTGATCTGCCAAAAAAATAGGTATAATTTCTCAGGGAATTGAGCACCAGCCTACAAACCAAAAAACAGATATAATTTTGATTCATTCACACCAGATGGCTATTGTTGGGTTTGCTGTTGTTTTTAATTTGACAAGCTAAGGGAAAAGACGGCAGTGCCCCTAACTTGTCACCTATTACATGTTTTAAAAATTCTTGCAGAACACCATTGTATCTCTTGCAGCATACCTGTTGAAAATCAATGAGTTAATCAATAGATAGTCAATGGCTCCAGAGTCTCTGTAAGTAGTTTTGTTGGTTGCTGTGGGGAGAGAATGCTATTATGATCTGGGAGTTACAGTGATGGCAGGTTTCTCTTCCCGTAACACTCTTCGCCCAGGGGAGTGTAGAAACATTATATGATTCCCTTTCTTTAAAAAAAAAAAAGTGTTGTAGTTATGAACAAGCCTTACACTTGCACATATTTCTTTCGTCCAGTGTCATAAAGAAAAAGACTGCCAGAATCTCTTTCAGATTCAAAACTTGTTTTTATAAAAGATACCCTAAACAAAAACTGAAATAGTCTGAAAGACACTACTTATCGCAACTAGAACAGATTAAATTATTACTTTTTAGAATACATAGAGGTTCCTATAATAATAATAACAATAATAATAATGGCCAAGATGTAAAAAGGTAATCCTCAATACAGATTAATGTTAAGAAAACATACAAAATGTGTTTAATCTCATGTTTAATCAGAAAAATGTAAATTAAAATAATAAGGTGACATTCTTGCCCATCAAATTATCCATAATTGAAATGACTGATAATGTATGTTAATAAGGGTATGGAAGGCTAGATACTATACTTACGCTGTATTGATGGGAATTTACATTGGTGTAGTTTTTTACAAAAATATTGTGGTATGAAGTACATAAAATTTACCATTTTAACCATTTTTTAAGTGTACAGTTCAATATCATTAGAACATTTATATTGTTGTGCAACCATCACCACTATAATGTCCAGAACTTTCTATCATTCTGAACTAAAACTCCATATGCATTAAACACCAACCTCTCATTCCCCTCCCCCTATCCTCTGGCAACCTCCATTCTACTTTCTGATTAGTCTAGGTACTTCATATAACTGGAATGACATAGTATTTGTCCTTTTGTGACTGGCTTATGTCATTTATCATCATGTCTCCAAGGTTCATCCACGTTGTAGCATTTGTGTCATAATTGCTTTTTGTTTTTTAAAGAGAACGAGAGAAACATCAGTGTGTGGTTGCCTCTTCTGTGACCCCAACTGGGAACCTGGCCCACAAACCAGGCATGTGCCCTGACTGGGAATTGAACCTATGAACCTTTGGTTCACAGGCCAGCACTCAACCCACTGAGCCACATCTGCCAGGGCAGAATTACCTTCCTTTTTAAGGTTGAGTAATATTCTACTGTGTGTAGTACGATCTTTTTGAAGGGCAATTTTGTAGTAATCACAAATTTTAAAATGCCATATTCTTTGATAAAACAATGAGACATTCACAAGAATGTTCATTGCAGCATTATTTTGCCAGTGAAAAATTAAGAACAATCTAAATAATCATCAGTAAGATGGGTAAAGTGTGAGATACCCATACTAAAAAATAGAGGGTGGGGCAAAAGTAGATTTACAGTTGTGAGTACACAAAACATTTTATGCCCTGAAGTAGGCCTGCAACCATGTGCGATTCACAGTGCTAGACAGATACACAGAAGAGGTCATGGCTTGAACAGTATTTCTCAAAAGGTAAGGGACATTCCCTGAGGCTGGGTGATTCAGTTGCTTGGAGCATTGTCCTGTACACTAAAAGGATGTAGGTTTGATCCCTGATCAAGGAACATACTTAGATTGAGGGAAGGTAACCAATTGATGTTTCTGTCTCTCCCCTCTGGCCCCATTCTCTTAAAAATCAATAAACATACCTTCGGGTGAGGATAAAAAAATGTGAGACATTAACAAAAAAGGTTAAAAATAAAGTGAAATTGGAAAACACTGGAATAAACATTAAACAAGGTCCTTTAAGGCGCAACTTCCTGGGGCCATTAATATGCTAGTGCACACTGTTAAGTCTCCAGGAGGAAGGTCACAACTTCCTGAGTCCTTGTGACCACACAGCATCCTCTTTACAGTGGTTACGTCTGGAGGACAAAATTACAGAATCAGTGATTTTAGAAATATCTAAAGGTACATTGTTCCTTCAGAGGATTCCTGGTAGGTGCTGCACAGTTCCAGGAGTAGGTGCTAGAACAAATTACAAGGGTTCCCTGAGATCTACTAGCTGGAAGTAAACTTCACCATTCAACTTCCGGTAACAAGGAAAAAAATTAAAATTACAGAATAAAGATAGTAATGGGATCAAGAAAGTATAAAAAAGTAAAACCTCAAAACTTATTTTCCTTTTTTTTAAAAAAGATTTTATTTATTTATTTTTAGAGAGGGAAGGGAGGGGGGGAGAGAGAGAGAAACATCAGTGTGCGGTTGCTGGGGGACATGGCCTGCAACCTAGGCATGTGCCCTGACTGGGAATTGAACCTGCGATGCCTGGTTCACAGCCTGCACTCAATCCACTGAGCTACACCAGCCAGGGCTCTTATTTTCCTTTTTGTATTGTTATACTAAGTGCTTTATACTTTCCCACAATCAACACCTTAAGAGTTGGCTGGGCCTAATTACAAGGGAGGCATGGCTTGCCCCTTCAGATTTGAGGAATGAGCAGAGTGCAATTAAAATGAAAAATCTTGTGATTCAGGAAGACTCATGAAATGTAGTTTCTAGAGGCCCTCAGAGATGCAGAGAAATGAACCAGAGACTCCACCCACTTTGGAATCAGTTTGACTTCAGGGCAGAAGTACTATAATGGCTGTTAGGGTTGCTTGTGAACAATGCAGATGCTAAGTTGCAAAATGACTTCAAGCCTCCTGGAGGCCTGTAGGTAACAGATATGAAAATATCTACAATGGAGTTGAAAACACACCTCCCTTCAAAACCACCTTTTATATCTCCCTCAAGTGACCAATGTTAAACAGGGGCCCACTCTTGTATGCCCAAGGTTTCAGGCCAGTTAAGTGGAACCAGATTCAAACTCATGTAGTTGTATTTAATCGCTATATTACACTGCAACGTTTTTATATAGAAGGTAATCTTTTAAATTGAATGCACTTATTTTTATGATAATCTACTCTGAAGTTCTCACTTTTCCCCCATTTCTCTAAAAACTGGCAAAAACCATTTTGGAGTGGCATCAGCTACATGGACTTGCTTTCAGTAGGCCAAACCAAGTATCCTGTTAACACACTTTGGCACACAGGTGCAAATATTCTTTCAGGAAAAATCACAGGATACCGACGTATTAATGAATTCCTAAGTAAAAGGCAGACAAGGAAGATTACAATTGAAGATGGTTAAGTTGCAGCTTGTTCTGCAAACTCTTGGGTTCTCAAGACATAATGATGTCTAAGCAGTTGTGATAAAACAGACGGAATTTGCTTTTTGGAGATAATACAGGCACAAAATAAAACGGTTCAAAATTAAGTTTGTGTTAGATTGACCAACATGCACTTTGAACACCACCCTAACAGTCAAAAAGGTCCAACCCGTAAGTAACCTTCTGTGGCATTGTATGTTTGTAAGGGTGGGGAGGTCCAGGGAGACATCTCTTTAAAGAAGGACAGTGAGGGATTTGCACTAGAGGCTGTAACAACGTGTACGTCTGACTTCCCTCCCATGGGCTCAGCTCTTTAGCATCTGGACCAACACTGCAATTCAGATTCCTGGCTGTTAAGATGACAAGCAGCTAGAAAATGAACTTAAGTTGGACAGGTGACAGGATACATGAAAAAATGATCAACTCTCCCATTCCTAAAACATCCCAAAATAAAGCTCCACTCCTAATGTTTTCCCATGGCACTGCTGGCCAAAAGTGAGCAGGACCCACAAACTGTAACTGGCTTGTTATATTCAGTGTAGAACAAGGTTTGAGGACAAGATTAACCCACTTCCAAAAACTAATTGAGCGCAGGTTAAAACACATGCAGACCCTTCTCCTTGCTCAAATTTCAAGTGTGTGCAGGGTGACTTTGCCAAGATTGAGAAATACCTTTGGGGATCCCTATGGAAGAGATCTTGAGAAGACACAAACAGTTGAAACCTCTTTCCAAAAGCTTACAGACCAGACCAACCTGTTAGGTAAGCATGGTAAAGATGTGGTAGAAATAACAGTTGTGTAAGCCCTATTTGCCCAAACCACCCACTCTTCAAATGCATTTATTCTTCAGGTTTATTAATCAAGGTATTGAATGTAATGAAAAATGTGGGAAAAAAGTGACTCTTTAAAACCCAGCTTCACTATCAAAAGTACTATTTTAAAATTATTCTATTGTATTTTCAGCTAAAGACCCGCTTAATAAAAGCACTAGTTTGAGGACATCCTGAAGGGCAAGGAAACTAATATAAATTAATGGATTTTATGACTTAAGTCCTATGTTAACAGAACATTTGGATCCCAGTCCTTGATTTGCTCCCAACAAGCCTTGACCAAATCAACTTGAAATGGTGAGATTGGAGATGCCACCTTCCAATTCAACAATGAAACATGTTCCCTTCCGTTTAAGGAACTTCTTACATTTTTAAAGGCTTGTTCTTTTACCACCTCCAAGGAGTTGAAGCATAGTTCACTGTACAAATCTGAAGTGTTATCTCCAATGTTCAACTTAAGAAACCCAGGTAAGTACTTCAATTTATGCTCAAACTTAAGAGGACTTCTAAAATAAATGTTTGAGGAACTATTGTTAAGGCAGAATTCCTAAAATTACACATCACACCATTCTGAGGTATACCTGGAGTATCAATGGTCTATTTCTAGATGCCTGGTACTTTGTTTTCATTTTAATAATGTACCCCTGGAGTGAGATACACTTGTGATTACACCACTGTTAATACCAAAAATTTCCCTACAGTATAAACCGAGAAAACCAGAGCTTCCAATTTCTCCCTCTTATACACTCCCCACTCCATTCACTTTTGTCCCAAGTTGAAAAATCATTGTATACTGGTCACACCAGACTTGTTTACAATGGGGAAAGAGACTGAGAACTTAAAACTGCACTGTAATGGTAATTAATATCCAAATAGATTCTTAGTCCCTCAAAATTCTTGATATTGAAGATACACTGCCTAGTCTTACTAACATGACAATGTAAGAACTGCTTGTGTTAGGGTTTGAACAAGAAATGAAGAATTTCATTTGTTGTTCCAATCTTATCTTTCTCCTTAAAATAACGTAAAGCTGTTAAGTCATTAAGATCTGACTGCTGTTAGGAACCACCTTCATTTGCTGCCCAATATACCAGTGTTGGCAACCTGCTTAAGATCAGATATCCTTTTAACTGAGTTCTTTCACAATCTTCCTCAACAGCCAGTCTTTCAAATTTGACAAGGGCTCCACAATTAAATGGAGTTCACATACACAATTAGGGTTCCACCACTTCACTACTTTAAGTTAAAACACTTGCACTAGCAAGCAAGGAAAGCACAACACTAAACTGGTGATTATAAGACTTAGACAAAGTTCGCTATCTTGGCAGGCTCAATGTTTATTACCAAAGTCAAAAAGACTTAATTTCGGTCACCTTAACAATCTCAAAATTAAAGCCCTTCCCTGAACACCTTTCACCAGTTAGGAGTTCCCAAATCAGGTAATTTCATAACAACAGACACCAAGTTGCTATCATGCAATGAAACCTTTATTAACACTTTGAACAGGTTCAGCTATTATTGAAACTGGTAATTCTAAACTTAAACTGGGAAAAATGGCTAGAATGCAGAGTAGTGGCCATCACTGGGCACTATGAATGCCAAAACTGAAGAATTAACAGCCACCCCTTAGACGGAGGACCAGGTGCAGGGTGGACTCTTTCTGGATGTTGTAGTCAGAAAGAGTGCGGCCATCTTCCAGCTGCTTGCCTGCAAAGATGAGCCTCTGCTGGTCAGGAGGGATGCCTTCTTTATCCTGGATCTTGGCCTTCACATTCTCAATGGTGTCACTGGGCTCCACCTCTAGGGTGATGGTCTTGCCAGTCAGGGTCTTCACGAAGATCTGCATTC